>PVKZ01008240.1:0-17166 GCA_004027375.1 Macroglossus sobrinus | reverse complement strand
TACCAGGTTTTGATATCAAGGTAATAAAATGAGTTGGGAAGTCTTGTCACCTCTTCAATTTTTTGGAAGAGTTTGAGGAGAATAGGTATTAGATCTTCTTTGAATGTTTGGTAGAATTCACTGGTGAAGCCATCTGTTCCTAGACTTTTACGTTTTGGTAGGTTTTTGATGATAGTTTCAATCTTCATACTGCTGATTGGTCTATGTAGATTGTCTTGATTCAGTCTAGGAAGATTGTATTTTTCTAAGTACTAGTCCATTTCTCCTAGGTTATTAAATTTGGTGTTATACGCTTTTTCATAGTATTCTTGTATGATCCTTTGTATTTTTGCAGTGTCTGTCATAATTTTCCCTCTTTCATCTATGATTATATTTATTTGTGTCCTTTCTCTTTTTTTCCTTAGTGAGTCTAGTCAGGGGTTTGTCAATAATATTAACCTTCTCAAAGAACCATCTATTTGTTGAATTTTAAAAATTTTTTTCATTTGTTTGTTTTAAATTTAATTTATTTCTGCTCTACTTTGATTATTTTTTTTCTTCTCCCGACTTTAGGTTCTATTTGTTCTTCTTATTCTAGCTTTTTAAGATGAAGCATTAGTTTGTTTATTTGGGCTTGTTCTTTTTTTCTGGAGGTAGGCCTGTAATGATATGAACTTTCCTCTTATGACCGCTTTTGCCATGTTTCAAATGTTTTGATATGTTGAACTATCATTATCATTTGTTTCTATGTATCTCTTTATCTTCCTTTTTATTTCTTCTTTGATCCAGTTATTATTCAGTAGCATGTTGTTAGATCTCCATTTATTTGTGGTTCTTTCTGCTTTTTTTTGTAGTTAATCTCTAGCTTCAAAGCATTATGATCAGAGGATATGGTTGGTATGATTTCAACCCTCTTATATTTGTTGAGGCTATCTCTGTGTCCCAGTATGTGGTCGATTCTTGAGAATGTTCCATGTGCAGTAGAGAAGAATGTATAAGCAGCTATTTTGGGATGGAAGACTCTGTATATGTCAATTGGTCTAATGTATCATTTAAGGATGTTATTTCCTTATTGATTTTCTGCTGGGATGATCAGTCCATATCTGACAGTGGGGTATTTAGTTCCCCTACTATTAATGTGTTTTGATCTGTTTTGGTCTTTAGTTCTGTTAGTAATTGTTTTTCCCCTTACAAATGTTTAATCATGCTCACTAGTCTCAGTCTCAGTTCCTGTCAGTGTTAGTGACAGTTTCTGTAGCGTTTGCTCAGATTTACTTGGGGCTCTGTGGCATTCCATCTCAGAGGGTATTGGTGGAGGGGCCCTCTGCACTCGAGATTGAAGGCTGCAGTCACCCTCAGTTTTACAACTGCGGCTGGTAAAAATCAACTGTTGTTTCTCTGCTATCGCTGCTTTTCTGCCATCCCTGTTTCTCTGCCTTCTGCCTTGATGATTGGTCATGCTGCCAGCCACTTGGAGCTCATAGCACTTTTAGACAGCCTGTTCGGGGACTCGCCTCTCCTTCTCCCTTCCCCCTCCTCTTACAGGGTGCTCTGGCTGCGAAAAGTAGCTTCTTTGTTTCTCCCAGTCCACTGCCCAACACCCGGGGTTCTGACCTGTGGTAGCTCTTATATGCAGATCCCATGCTCATACATGCTGGTGTGCAGTTTGGATGTTTTTTGTTGAGTTTTAGGTATTCAGCTTATTGTTTTTTTCAAAGGGAGAGATCTAAGAATGTCTCTCATGCCGCCATGTTTATTCCAATCCCTGAGCACCCTTATAACCTGTGTTTTGAACTCTGTATCTAATAGATTGCTTACCACCATTTTATTTAGTTCCTTTTCTGGAGTTTTGTCCTGCCTTTTCATTTGGAACATGTTTCTGTGCCTCCTCATTCTGGCTGCCTCCTTGTGTTTGTTTATATATATTAGATAGATCTGCTATATCTCTCAATCTTGGCAGGGTAGTCTTATGCAGTAGATGGCCTATGGGGACCAGTAACAGTTTCCCTGGTCACCTAAGCCAGGTACTTTAGGGGTGTCCCTTGTTTGGTTTGTGTGTGCCTTCCTTTTGTAGTTGAGCCTTGATTGATGTTAGCACATCAGTGGGTAAGACTGACACTCTGTGAGGGCTGGCTGTGATTATAGCTGATGAGCTGTTGTGTATATGGGAGTGGGCTGACCCTACGAAGTGAAATTTACTTTATTGGAGCTCTGGTGCTTGCTGAGTTCCCCCTTTGAGTGTGTCACTTGTGTAGCTAATTGGGTGACACTCTGGTATGATCTGAAGTCAGCCATCAGGTGTTTGTTCTAGGGATTCTTGACAGGGGCTCTGGTGCATGCTAAGGTCAGCCATTTCCTGTGCATAGCCCTGAGTCACCTGGTGGGAGGTAATCTGTAGTTGATAGCTTCCTTTGCTGGGCTTGGAGGCACCACTAATGCAAGGCTTGGGGCCACTTAGCAAGAGGTACAGTAGGCATGCTGAGATCAGCTTACTGCTGCTTGTTTGGGTTTGTAGACCTTTGAGACATTTGAGGAAAGTCCAAGGCCAGTCACTTGTGAAGAACAGCTGCTAAAAGAGGTTCTAGTTGGGTGGAATGGGGCCTCAGAGAATTACCAGGGTGAAACAAGCTGTATTAGCCAGGCTAATAAAGACTCAGACTTGATGTCTGTCAGTGCCTGCAGGCTGGGTGGGGGAGGGCCCAATAAAGGAACAATGGCACCTGCCAGCACTTCTATCTGGGAAAGAATTGCCCCTCCAGACCTCACCCTGAAGCCAGATAATTAATTTTTTCCTATATGTCCCTGGTGCTTTTCAAGCTGCTGTTTTTTCACTGGAGGTTAGGATGAGTGTTTGTGAGTGAGTGAGTCTGTGCTCAGGTCCTTTAAGAGTGTACCTGGGTCCACAGCAGCCTTCTATCTCAACCAGATGGAACCCCATTGATTTTCACAGCCAGATGTTGTGAGAACTCATTTTCTCAACACTGTTGTTTTGGGCTAGGGAGCCCAGTGTAGGTCAGAAACCCCTTGCTCCTTAGGTGAGGGATCTCTATAGCCGAGATATCCCTCTCAATTCTTAACCACCACAGGTGGTGTGGGGCCAGTCTATTTTATATCCCTGCTCCTCCTACCAGTCTCCATGTGGCTACCTCTTTATAGCCTTGGCTATGGGAGTTCTGTTCAGCTAGTCTTCAGGTGTTTCTCAAGGTGGTTGTTCTATAATTTAGATGTAATTTTGATGTAGTCATGGGAGGAAGTGAGCATAGCATTTATCTACTTCACCATCTTGACTGAAACTGTGGTCTCGGCTTTTAAATTTATTATCAGCTGGCTACTGCAAGTTTCTGTTTAGCTGTCCTACTCTCATTTGAAATCAAAACTTCTTAAACTAACTTAATTTTTCTCCCAAAGCAAACTATCCTTCTTGGCATCTCATTTCTGTCTCTTTTTCATCCATGTTTCAAACTCTGAAAAATTTTGTTTAGTTTATTTCTAGCTGTTAATTTTCTCCTTAATATCTTTTTAACCAGTGAATGTCTTTGTCACTTGAACTTGAATTTGTCTCTACACAGATTCCTTATTTCTGAGCTCTCTCACTTCTATCTGGTATACCATCGCTGTCAAAGTAATTTTCCAAAATCATATATTGGTTCATGCCACATTCTTATTCAAAACCAAATTCGTGACTTGTCAGAAAAAAAAAAAAAAACTTCTTTAGTTTGAAAGGGCAAGGCAGCATAAATCCAAAATGAGCTTGGACCATCTTATGCCAGAAAGCAAGGAAATTTTCAAAGAATAATAAAGATGTGTCAAAGGGCACAGGAATTAATTCAAAGGGATGTTCCTACTGGCCATATGTGGACCACCTCAGCATCTAAAAGAATAGTAATAGTTATGAGTATAACATATTAAATTAGAATATCTATGAATCTATAATAATAGAGGAAGAGACTCAGAGGAGAAAGAAATGGGAAATGGAAATTTCCTGCAAAAAAATCATAACTTATAAATGCAGAAGAAATGATAGCATTAGAAAAGCAATACATTGCAACCAATTATTGTGATAATTGGTGACCTATGAATATTGTGATCAGCAATTGATGCTAAATTCATCAGTTAAAATGTCTTTAGAGAACAGGATATGACATAGCTCAAAGTATCACCTCACAAATTATTTACTAATTGCAAAGTGGAAAATGTACATTTATAGATCTAAAGAATATCATCATAACCAAGAGATTAAATTTGGCATTACCAGTAGTAGTGAGTGGCCTGTAATGTACCCACATCAATCAAGTTTCTTGCCAAAAGTTTCAACCCAAGTCCAATTGTGAGGAAATAATCAGAAAAATCCAAAATGTAGAAACTGTACAAGACAACTAGCTGGTATTCTTCAAAAACAATTTAATATCCTGAAAAACAAAATAAAACAAAAAAGAGATGTAACGTTGTGCATAAACTTTCATTAGACCCTATACAAAAAATAATTTTAAAAAAGCAGCTACAGAATAAATTTAATTTGGGGAGATATGAACTGATATGAACTGAGAAAAATCATAATGTCTGCAACCTATGTTAAAATACTTCAACAACAAAAATATGTAAATACACACACACACACACACACACACACACAAAGAGAGAGAGAGTAAAAGAAAAAATGGTAAATACAAAAATGAGCCTAGGTAAAGGGTATATAGAGATTCATTGTATTGTACATTTTTTGTAGATTTGAAATTATTTTAATAAAAAGTTAATTTATGGAAAGCTACTTGCCCTGAAAGAAGTCCAGCCTCCTTAATTCAGCATTTAAGACCATTTTCTGCCCAGATCTGCCAAGTCTGCACTCACTTTGTAAGCAACACAAGGGCTAGATTGTGTCCTATCAACTTTGCTTCCCTAGCATTAGCACCATGCCAATCTGCCCCTCTGTAGGAATTTCCCCTCTATAGGAATTTTCTCCTTTGCCCCTCTAGGAACTTCCCCTTAGATCTAACCAACTTACTTATTGTCCAAATTCTGCTTGTGCTGATCTTGCTTGTGAATATTGCTTGTGAATATTGCTCATTCTCTTTATTCAAATTAAAATATCATCTTTCTTATCAATTCTTACTTAAATATAAATATGACCATCTAAGCTAACATATGCTATTTCACCTCATATTTCTATGTGTGAAGATATTCAAATATCATCTACATAAGAGAAAAGCAGGGATCATAGCTTATGATTCTTAGGGAACCTACCTTCCTAGAAAATAACGTCTTCAATAAATAAGTATAGATTAATTGTACACATTTCTTCCTTACATTATGTATGAGGTGATCATTATTTTGATATCAACCCTCCAGAAAAAAAAAGGAAGAAATTTAGTAAATTAACTAGTTGTCTCTATGGAATGACAAACAAAAAGTCATTTAAACTTATTTTTAAGATCATGTGGGTTTAGATTAAATGTTTCCATTTTTATGTGAACATGTGTTATTATATAGAGTGGAGTAGGCTAGATGAGTAGGGGAAGGTACCTATCTGATCATTTATCCACAGTATCCCCTTGTCTCATTCTATAACACTAACCTCTTTCCTCTATGTTTTATTTAGACACTGCTGTCAATGATCTTTTCTGCCCTTGGAATTGCTTTTTCTGGATACTGCCTGATCATATCAACTTTGGGTCTTGTTCAAGGCCCATACTGCCGCACCCTCAATGGCTGGGAATATGCCTTTGAGGGCACTGCAGGACGGTAAGGACTAATTCCCCAAATCAAAGAGGTCATGGTCATACTCATTTTCCATGATCACTTTGGGGTTCCATGTGGCTGATTTTCCTATTGGGTTACTGATATCCAGACCAATATGTTTCTTCATGTATCTGTGTTCGCATGTTTTTTTCCCCAAGTCTTTTACTGCCATGAGTATTCACCAGTTTGAGGATAACTTAGAGATATCCAAATGAAAGACATGTTTCTCCCATTTTTCAGAACAGGTTTTCATGGTTATTGTGGTATAGAAGCTGCTGGAGCCTGGGACTTGAGTGGTTCCAGGGAGGTCAGTCTTCTTTTGTGACCACATTGGACATGTGGTCTGTTACAGATGTGAAAGTGCTCAGCTGAGAGAAAATTACAGTGTCCTTGGATGGTGCAACCCAGGGCTATATGAGCAGGGGCTACCCAGAGATAGAACCAGGCAGGACAAGCAGCAAAGTGCAGTCTGCGATCTAAAGACATGGCTAGGTGTGGAAGTTTGTAGAATGAGCCAGGAGCTTATCTAGCTGTTCTAAAGAAGAGTCTAGAGAAGCAGTCTTGCTCAAAAGGCTTGTAGTTCAGTCAGGTGTTGAGAGACTCAATCTTGGATCACAGAATGCCTCACGCTGGCATCGTTCTGGGCTTATTGGCTTACCAACACTTGCAGAAGCAGCTCAGGAGGTAGCAGGGCCCTGACAGAGATATAAGAGAGGGCTATTAAATCTGTCCCTGTTTTGTTCTGTGTTCAGAATTCTAATGGAATAAAATAAGGGTGTCTGTACCATTTTCTTGGGAAGTTACATTTTTTTTCTCATCTCTCCATTTATTATTCAAGGCTCACACCTATATGAGGTCTTACTTGTTTACCAAGACTGCATAGCATTCTGCTATTCCCATAGCCACCTTTATTCTGAAGGTTCAACAAGATGATGCCTCTCTCTTAGGTCAGGAGAACTTAAAAAGCAACATCATGCTCTTCTGAGCATTTGGAGGAGGCACTCCTATGGGATTGAAGGGCCTCAGGAAAGGAGACTCAAATATATAAAGTCCCACTTGGTGCAAAGAAATCTTTTTTATGCCATCAGCCCCTGAACTTTACTCCACCCCAAAACCAAAGAAGCCTCCCCTTTCAATGCAAGAATCTCAGGCTGCCTACATGCCTCTTCATTAATCCTTTAAATTTGTCTTCCTTTGATATTTGCATTCACCTGTTTCCAGCTTTTCTGTTTCTTCCAGACTCTGCTAGTGTACTTATGATTCTCTATGTTTTACAGGAATAAATAGTACCATAGTTTGGGAAAAAAAATTGAAACCCTACGAGTTATCTCTCTTTAAAGTATTAATGGTCTGTGCAAAGAAGGTACTGGGAACAGTCTAGAGTAAGGATTTTGAAGATATTAGCTTTCCTGGTGGCTGAAATTGAATTAGGAGTATAAGGGTGCCTAAAATTTGTCTAGGCAGATGGTAATAGGAAATTAGATCTATATTGTGCTTTTCAGATTCCAAAGCAGTTTTACCTAACTCTCCCTGACAGTCATAATAACCCTAGGGTTGGATATAAGATAGGTAAAGTCTCTGGCCAAAGTCCTACAGATCCAGGGAGCGCTTAACCACTTGAGACCTAAGAGCCATTGGCAAGACCAAGAAATTCTCAGAGTGCCTCTGAGTATCCTGGAACACAGAGAGTAGAAAATAGAGTTAAGGGAAGAGAATAAGAAAGAAATAGAGGGAGGAGAGAAAAAAACAAAGAGAAAAGAGACATTATGGTGGTGGTAGTGGTTACCAAAATGCAGAATTCACCTCATTCCACCACAGAGCCATTTGGCTGGTACCCAGGTTGCCTGTCTTAATTGCTGTTTTAAGAAAAAAACAAATTGCTGTTGATAAAATATTTATAGACAACTCTGCCCTGCAAATAGGTGTATTTGTTTTTGTTTGGGGAATTTTTTTAAGGATGCTACTTTTTCATTTTGATTTAGTTGAACAGAGAGATTGCCAATCTTAGAAGAAATGCTAATGGCCATTTTAGACCTGAAAGTGAGCAAAAGTCAGTCAGGTTGATTCAGTGTAGTTTTAAAATTATCTTGGAAATTGTTTAATTCTCCTAATCCTATGCTAAACTAGACTGATCAAACCTTTCAGTTTTTTGTGGTTCCACTCCATAATCTAAAGCTTCTTAAGAGCTGAAGAACAGCACCATTCTAAAACAGCGGTCCTCATACTATGGACCCCAGACCAGCAGCATCACCAGCACCCGGAAACTTAGAAATGTAAAGCCTTGAGCCCCATCCAGACCTTCTGAATTAAAAATTCTGTGGGCCCAGCAATCTGCATTTTCACAAATTCTCCATAATCCTGATATATGCTCAAGTTTGAGAACTACTGTTCTAAAGGTTATTGGGAGAAATTTTAGAAATATATAGCAGAAATTTCTGTTTGATATTTTTCTAACTGTGTGGTTTTTAGATCAAGCATAAGCTCAGACATGTCCTTAACAGCCCAGGCTAACTTTTGGACTCCCATGGAATGGACACTCTGTCCAATCTAGGTATTGACACATGCTGCCTTTCATTGTTATTGAACTCTTCAATAAGTGTCTTGATTCCTAATTAAATTAGATTGTCTTGGAGGTGGTCACTATGTTTATAACAAGCATAGTCCAGTACTATATATACTATATTTTCAATATATGTATATGAATGATTTTTAAAGTATGTTAATTTATATTTAATAATGTTATGTATTTTAATAATATATATTAATTTGCTGAACATATAAATAACTATAGCCTTCTTCCTTGGACTACACTTGTGTAGTCTTGGTCATGGGTCTTGTTGACCATTTCCTTCTTCTTTCTTAGTTTCCTTACAGATTCCAGCATATGGATTCAGTGCCTTGAACCTGCACATGTAGTAGAATGGAATATCATTTTGTTTTCCATTCTCATATCTCTCAGTGGGCTTCAAGTGTTCATCTGCCTCATCAGAGTAGTCATTCAGTTATCCAAGATACTGTGTGGAACCTATTCAATCATCATCCAGGTAACAGACTCCTATTGGCACCTGTACCTTCTCCATTTTCATTTTGCCACCACTGCCCAGATTCACTGAGTCTTGTTGACAGGCTTTTAGAATTTCATCATTTTCTTTCCATTCTTATTGTCCTTATCTTTATTCAACCTCTAATATCTCAATTTCCCCCCAATATTTCAATGTGTCTGTTGAATTGCCTATTTAGATTGAATCAATGGAATAATTGTAAAATCTGCATTTTGTGTTGTCTGATGAAAACAGCACTGTTTTGAATGAACATTTCAGTGTTTTGTGTAGAAATAACTCAGAGCATAAAGAAATATTACCATTTGAGAATTTCCCTGTTCATAAAATAATCAAAGGCTCAAAACCTTAACCCATTGAAATAATTCTTTAAATGCTGTTATATTTTGCTAATAATCCTTTTTTATACTGAGTCATTAGTGAGTGGTATTTAAAAAGAGGAGGAATATGTCTTTATTTAAAATTATTTTTGCTTTATCTGCTAAAATACTAACGTTAATTTAGTTAGGTATGAAACTGATAAACCTACTTAGCAAGTCCAGAGTGAAGAGAAATCACATATGTGACTTATTTAACAGCACATAATATATAACACCTTTCCTAGCAATTTCAAATACATATTTTCTTATTCCATTACATTATGTTCTGAATATGAACTAAAAGTTTAAGTTGCTACCTAGATTATGAATTATTAATCAAGTCCAATTTACTAATTTACTCACTTCAGTTTTTCTCTTTTTTTTTTATAGCCTGGAATCATATGAATAAGGACAAGAATGTTTTCTTTTATCAAGTTATGGTCATCTATCTAAGTCTCATATTTAGACTTGAGGGCAATATTCAAATGATGTTTTCTCCATTTGGTGTTTATTGTACCCATTTGTAAAATTTACAATCCTCACTGGAAAATTATGTGAAGATCTTTAGAAATATTTATGCCCTTTGATTAAGTCAATTTTCAATAATTTATACTATGGAAATAAATAAGAATATAACATAAAACTGTATACAGATGAATATGTTTCAACATTATTTAATATTTTGGAGAATTAGAAATACCCCACAAGTCTAAGTTTAAGGAAAGGATTAAATAAAGAGTTGTAATATTATGCAGTCATTACAAATGATGTTTAAAGATTATGAATAGTACTATGTGAAAAAGCAAATTACAAATTTATGTTTACAGTATAAGCATAACTACCTAAAACACAAAATAATCAAAATATGATACAAAAATTAAATCTGGAAGGGTTTACACTAGAATATCAACTGTGGTTAATTTGGCTCATAGGTGACCCTTTTTCTTATATTTGAATATTTTCCAAGTTTTCTTTATTAGGTTTTACTATGAAAATATTTTTTAAAAACTCATATTTTTACTATTAAAAATGTTTGCTATTTTTCTAGCTTTTAAAGGCATATGCTTTTTTCAACCTTGAGTATCTATAAACATAGAATAACACTTAAATCAATATTCACTCTTGGCATTATTTTTTTACTTCTAGTGATGAATGTAGTGGGTTACAAGAAACATTCTTGAAATAAATGAGCAGTCGAAGACATGTTCAGTAGGTTAGAGAAAGTGACCATTTATCAGTTGATAACTGTCATAAGGGGTTATCACTACCTGTATTTATTTTTAAGAAGTTTTTTAAAAGAAAATTTGTATAATCTTTCTACTTATACTTACCCATGACTTCCTTCAGGATAGCAGCTACATCTTATATTTTCTAATCACCCATAGGGCCTAACACAAAATGGGCATAGTAGATACTCAGTGTTGGATATTCATGCCAGGTCCTTATGTTCTTCATGACTGCTCTGCTGAGTACCTGTATTCATCATAAGCCCACTGGGCCTTAACACTTCTGCCACTTCCCCATTGCTTTCCTCCATGGATACTATCAACAATGCAGTTCCAATACCTGCTCTGTGACAAAGCTGGGCAATAGTAGCCAATAATCTAGGGAATGCCTCTCTCCTTGGAACCTGCTCAACCTACTGCCTTCTTTAAGAGAAGTTGTCCAGGCCAGAGCCTTTGCTGAAGTGGGCATCTTGAAAGCAAGCCACATTGTATACTATATGACCCATATGCTCTAGATCCTGACAGAACTGGCACAGTCACTCATGCCATGGACTGCCTAGTGGCCTCTTTCTTAGCTCAGAGTGAAATATTGTCCAAATAAGATTGTTGGTCATTTTTGTTTGAGAATATAAACTAGGAATCCAAGACTGAAGCAACCCATGAATTGCCATAAAAATAATAATAATTAAAACACAAGGAAGGAAGCCTACATACAGAGAATACATGATTACTCTATCAAGCCCATAAGCTCATCATGTCCAGTACACAATTTTTTAGTTCTTCCAAAGACCCCTTAGTCATCTTGTAAATAGACTTCAGGCAGGTCAACCCTTCCAGTTTGTCAGACACATTTAGACTGCCTCACTCATGCTTAAATTCAATATGGTACCACACATTGAGTGGGCCATGAATAGATGTTAGCTAAATGACTCCACCACAGGGTTAGAAACACTATCTAAAAACAGGGACATCATCAAATGCAATACAGTAAATTATCTAACAATAATTTAAATATTAACACAGCTATCCAAAATTTAGTACTTAAAGAGTATATGCCAATGATGCAATTTTAAGTAAAAGACCTGGATACAAATTTATGTGTACAGTTTGAGTCCATGTTTTTAAAATAACCATATAATTCATTACATGTAGACATATACAAATCTTCAGATACATAGAAAAAAGACTGAAAAAATACCTAAATGTTAATAGTTAATAATTATTGACTAATGATGAGATTATGGGTTACATTTCTATACATTGTTCTATATTTTCAAATCTTCCATTGAAAATGTATTACTTGAATAATTAGAATAATAAAATCATTGAAAAAGCAAATAATCTCTAATCTTTTCTGTAAAATTTATTTAAGGAGATTAAAATATGAAAGAACTAGATGTGTGACAACACTTTTACTTACCCTTTTTGGGACATACTCTTTTCATTTTCTAATTTTCGGAGAGACTGAGTATGGCCAGCTAATCATAATTGACAATGATTTCTATTTTATGCATTTATGCTTTTCTCTTCATTCTTTCTTTCTTATTTTCCTTGCTTCTCATTGTAATTTTCTCGACTTCTTAAATTAAATGCCTAGTTTATTAATTTCAACCTTTCTTCTTTTAACAAACATTTAAGACTATATATTTATTAAATATTTTCCTTATTATTCAGTTATAAATATTTTTTGCTTTTATTTATATTTTTTATTTATGAGTTTTTAAGTGTGTCTTAAATTTCCAAACATATAACTTTGTAATTTTAAAAATTGATTTCTAATTTAATGTTATTGTGATCATAGAATGTGATCTATATGATTCTGATAATTTAAACATTTTTAGGTCTTGTTTTATGGCTACTATTTGTAAATGTTCTATGTACTTAAAAAATATATGTTTTCTCCAAATATTGGGTGTAGGTGTCTACATTTTTTCATTAAGTCAAGTTGTTAGTTTTGTTGTTCAGATCTTCAATATCTTTCTTTTTTGGTTGTTTGCTTGATTTAGGGTTTCTATGAGGATTAAATGAGAAACAAGTATTTGGTACATGAATGGGATTTATAAGAGGCTTCTTACATAGTGATTTAAAGATACACTCTGGAGTCAAATTGATCAGATTCAGATCTGGGCACTGCCTTCTCAGCAGTGTTATCATGATCAGATTTACTCTCTCCATGCCTCAGTTTCTGAATCTGTGAGTAGAAATAATAACAGAGTTGTTGGGAAGATTAAGTGAGTTAGTACACATAAAGCTCCTAGAAGCAGTGTGACTTAAATCTGAATCTAAGTACAGTTGGAGCAGATTTGGGGTGGCTGAGACCTGAAATTGCCACAAATACAACAGAAAAGAAAGGAACTGGGGGATGATCATAGGGTCATAGTGACAGCATAGAGTTGGAAGTTTGGGAAGATAAAAAAGGCAAAGTAAGAGGTAGGCATTGCTAGGCTAATAAAAGTATAAGAGAGGCCAGCTCTTCTTTTTGCCACAAGCTTTGGAATCTATGAACATAATAGCCATCATAGTCGGGTTCCTAAAACTCCAGTTTCTGAAAAACGATAAGGAATAAGAGAAATTCAAGGTTACTATTATGAAAACCACAACTATTTATATTCAGAAGACTCTTGCCTTTTCTGCTTCTTACTCTGTGACATAAAGTTAGGAATTAGGGACAAGATTCCAGTTCTGGAGGAACTAGGTTATCTGGTAGGAAACAAGAAGTCAAGACTGAGTGTGTGTAATTGGGCAGGTAGGTCAGAATATACAAATCTGGCCACTAAAATATTTTTACTGGATGTGGTTCCTGGCTACCCAATTAAGAACCAACCCATGCCTGACCCAAAGAACATAACCAATTCAAATCAAATGCATTTTCTGGATTAATATGAAAACACACATGTGCACAAATAAACATATGCACACACACACACACACACACACACACACACACACACATACACACACACACACATCTAACCCCTACCTAAAGTCACACTAAATTCACAGTAAAAGTTTAAAAAATAATAATAAATAAGGAGAGATTAGGGGAAAAGGCAATAGAAATATTTTGGAAGCTATTGGTGAGACAGAGCTGACAAAAACAACTCAAGAAACAAAAATCCCAATTCCAAGCTATCAGTGGGGGAAGCTAAAAGTCGACTTGATTTACACCATAGAATCTTCAGAAAACTTCCAAATGGATAGCTCCAGATATTCCTGGAAGTAGGAATAAAGAAAGACCACTAAGATAAGTAGAATTGAGTTAGTAGCTATATCCCTTCTCCTCTCCAGGCCCCTTGGAAGTAGCAGATATCTGGAAGTTTATTCCCTAAAAAGGGTAAAATAGGGAGAGAATCTCTGAATTAGAGTGAACTAGACTCACCAAAAATACAGATACTGCATCAAAACCAAAGAGATTAAGTGACCGGCACATCCAGGATTTGAATACTAAGGCACACAAGTCCCCAATCTCTCTGAAACCATTCAGATTTCAGATGCTGACAATAGAATTTTACCTTCCAAGCTAAAGCCTTTATCTAGGGAGTATGGCCTGTGCAAAAGGAAAAACTTAGATACTTCCTATGGTAGGCTAAATAATAAGCCCCCTAAATGTCCATGACCTAATCCCTGGAGCCTGTGAATATGTCACCTTAAAATAAACTTTGTAGGTGTGAATAAATTAAGGTTCTTAAAATGGAAAGATTATCCTGGATTATTCAAGTGAGTCTAATATAATTACAAGGGACATTATAAGGGAGAGGCAAGAGTATCAGATTCAGAGAGAAATTTAAGAACAGAAGCAGGAATCAGAGAAGAGAAAAGCTGCTATACCACTGGCTTTGAAGATGGAGGAAGCAGACACCAATCAAGGGTTGCAGGCAGCCTGCAGAAGCTGGAAAAGTTAAGAAAATGGATTTTTGCCTGGAACCTTCAGAAGTACCTTGGGTCTGCTGAAATCTTGACTGTAGTACAGTGGAACTGATTTTGGACTTCTGCTTTCCAGAACACTGTAAGATAATAAAATGGTGTTGCTTTATGTCACTAAATTTGTCGTTATTTGTCACAGTAGCAATAAGAAACTGATATAATCATAGTCTAAATTCCTCAATAAATGGGCTTATCTAAATCACCCAACAGTGAAGTTCAGGGTCAATAAGCCCTAAACATACACAGACACACACGCACGCACATACGCATACACATACACAGACACATGCACACATACTATTTCCAAACAATTCTTTCCTCCATTCATTATCATGAGCAGATAGACAAGAATCTCCAGACATTTGATTAAAGCCTCTTACATAAAAGACAGAGACCCAAAAAAATTTAAATAGAGGCCAGTTTAGAAGAAATAAACATGGAGAAAAGAAAACTTAAAAAACACAGAAAGATATGAGAAGATTCTGTGTTCATAAATAAAGATGAGAATCTATTTTTTTAAAAAAGGGACATTCATAGAACAAAAAAAGAACTCTTGGGAATTAAAAATAAGATAACATAAACAAACAATATAAAATTTGGAAAATGAAATTGAGGTATCTCTCAGGACCTAGCACAAAAAAGAATAAGAGATTTATTTTCTATTTTGTTTCCATTTACATTATTTTATTTTTATATTTTTAAATTCATTATAGTGACATTGGTTAACAAAATCCACTGTTTTTACAGTAAGTCATATATATATATATATATATATATATTGCATTGTGTGTTCACCGCCCACAGCTCGATTTCTTTTATCAATATATTATTTGACTCCTTTTACTCCATCTACCTCTCCCCTCCTCCCCATTCTTAAGTAACTACTAGTCCATTGTCCACGTCCATGAGTCTCTGTTTGTCCTCTTTGTTGCTTTTAGATTTATATCCCACACACAAATAATAATGTGGTTTTCAACTTTTTCTATCTGGTTTATTTTGTTTAGCATGTTTAACTCAAGATCCATCTATTTTGTCACAAATGGCAATATTTCATTTCTTATGGCTGAATAATATTTTATTATATATATGTATCATAGCTTCTTTATCCATTCATCTATCCTAGGACACTTTGATTGCTTCAATATTCTGGCTCTGTGAATAATGCTGCTATGAACATAGCTGTGCAGATACCTTTTTGGATATATGGTAGATCAATTCTTAGCTTTTTGAGAAAACTCCAACTGTTTTCCATAGTGGCTGTACCAATTTGCAGTCCCATTAGCAGTGTTTCTTTTCCTCATCCTCTCCAACACTTGTTATTACTTGACTGTTGATAGCCATTTTAACAGGTGTGAGATAGTATTTCATTGTGGCTTTGATTTTGTTTCCCTAATAGGTAGTGATGTTGAGCATCCTTTCATGTTTGCTGTCCATTTGTATGTCTTCTTGAGAGAAGTGTCTGTTCAGGTCTTCTGCCTACTTTTTAATTGGATTTTTTTTTCTATCGAGTTCTATGAGTACTTTATTTGGAATTTTAGGCCCTTATCGGGTGCATTGCTTGCAAATGTATTTTCTCATTCAAATAGTTATCTCTTTGCCAAAGCTTCTTTGCTGTGCAGAAGCTTTTTAGTTTGATATAATCCCATTAATTTATTTTTCCTTTTACTTTCTTCACTTTGAGGTCAAATTTATAAAATCCTCTTTAAGTTCAAGGTCCATGAGCTTAATGCCTATGTTTTCTTCTTTGAAATTTATTTTTTCAGGTCTTATATTCAGGTCCTTAATCCATTTCAAATTAAAAAATAGGTTCATTCTTTTGCAGGAAGCTTTCTAGTTTTCCCAGCACCATTTATTGAAGAGGATTTCCTTTCTCCACTGTATGTTTTTTGCTCTTTTGTCAAAAATTATTTGCCCATATAAACATGGGATTACTTCCAAACTCTCGATTCTGTTCTACTGTTCTGTGTGTCTGTTTTGCTGCCAATACCATGCTATTTTGATTATTGTTGTTTTGTAGTATAATTTAAATTCAGGCAGAGTGATGCCTCTAGGCTTGTTCTTTTTCCTGAGGATGGCTTTGGCGATTCATGGTCTTTTGTGCTTCCATACAAAACTGATGATTTTTTGTTCTATTTCGTTAAAAATTCCAATGGGATTTTGATTGGGGATTGCATTAAATCTGTATAATGCTTTAGGTAATAAAATCATTTTAATGGTGTTGTTTCTTCTAATCTGAGAACACAGAATATCTTTCTATTTATTTATATCTTCTTCAATTTCTTTTGAGTTTGTAGTTTTCATTATATAGGTCTTTCACATATCTTGTTAGATTTATTCCTATGTATTTTATTCTTTTTATTGCAATTACAAAGAAATTGTATTTTCTATTATTTTTCCCTGAAACTTCATTACTATGAATTTTTGATCATGGATTTTGTATTGTTTCTAGCCATGTTCATGTGGAGTCTTTAGGGTTTTCTATATAGAGAATAGTGACATCCACAAATAGTGACAGTTTAACTTCTTCATTTCCTGTTTGGATGCCTTTTATTTCTTTCTCATGCCTAATTGCACTTGCTAGGACCTCCAATGTTATATTGAATAACAGCAGTGATAGGGGACAGCTTTGTCTCATTCCTGATCTTAGAGGGAAGGTTTTTAGTTTTTTACTATTAAGTATAATGTTGGCTGTGGATTTGTCATATATGGCCTTTATCATGTTAAGGTACTTTCTTTGTATACAGATTTTGTTAAGTGTTTTGATCATAAATGGATATTGTACCTCATCAAAGGCTTTTTCTGCATCTATTGATATGATCATATGATTCTTATTTTTTAATTTGTTTATGTGGTGTATCACATTAATCTATTTGCATATGTTGA
>PVKZ01008239.1:0-17166 GCA_004027375.1 Macroglossus sobrinus | reverse complement strand
GGGGCATCCAGGTGGGGCATCCAGGTGTGGCGTCCAGGCGGGGTGTCCAGGTGGGGCATCCAGGTGGGGCATCCAGGTGTGGCGTCCAGGTGGGGCGTCCAGGTGGGGCGTCCAGGTGGGGCATCCAGGTGGGGCATCCAGGTGGGGCATCCACGCGGGGCGTCCAGGTGGGGCATCCAGGTGGGGAGTCCAGGTGGGGGCGTCCAGCCCACAGCTGGCGCAGGGGGTCAAGTGCTTGAGGGTGACAGGGCCGGGCCTCGGGAGCCCTTGCCCGGGGACCAGATGTCTCAGGTCCCTCCAGACCTAAATTTTTACGTCCCTGAAAGAGCGTTTGTGTCTTCCTGGCTGCGAAGTCACCTTGAGGAGCCACCTCGCCGTCTGCCGTGACATTTTCAAGCCCTCGCTCTCGTTTGTTCCTCGTCTGAGCAGAGTTGGTCAATGACGAGTGAGCATCGCTGCCGGCAGCGCCAGGGCTGGGGCGGGGGTAGCAAGGGGCCGTTGGAGTGAAGATGGGGTGCGATGTGGGGCAGGGGCCGTGCCGGGAGGAGGGGTGCCGGGACACACCCGTGTGCGGACGGAGCTCAGGGCAGCGGTGGGGCGACCGAGGCCACCTGGACCGCGCGCTCCCTGTCCTTCGTGGCTGCTTCCCAAGCCACCTGGCGAGCCAGGCTGCTCGGGCGATGCAGGCGCCGTGTGGGCGGCAGGGGGAGGACCCTCCCTGAGGCCTTGTGGCCGGGCCCTCCTCGAGCTGGGGCCCTTCCGACACTTGTCAGTCCCGCCCGCTTCCCGCGTGCAGAAAGCTCACAGTGCTGCCTTTTCTCTAAACCATCGTCATTTCACTCGGGTCCCCGCCCTGGCAGGGGTGCAGGTGTAGGGTTAGGACAGAGCTTCCTGCGCTGCAGGTGCTGACCCATTTGTGGCCACGAAATCAGATTAGTGGGTCGCAGCAGTGTCCGTTATGTAAGAAGCTGAATAGAGAAACAGCAGAGCACGTGACAAGGAATAAGGAGAAGTATCGTTTGATGGAAAATTCTGTTACATACTTACGTGTCATATACACTGTTGCCGCCTGTGGTCGGCTTAACAATGAGTCCCGTAAAATGTAAAATGTATCAGGTCCTCATTCTGGCTCCTGCGAGTGGCGCCTGATTTGGGGGGGAAAAAAGAGATTTTGCAGACGGGATTTTGCAGATGGGATTAAGTTAAGGGTGCTGCTGGGGAGATGATCCTGGATTATGGGCCGAGCCCTAAATGCAGCCGTGATGGCTGCTGAAGAGAGAGGTGGCGGTTATAGACACACACATAGGAGAAGGCCGCGGCCATGGGTGATGGGGAGATGCAGCCGCAAGCCGAGGGTGCCGGGGGCCCCCAGGAGCTGGACGAGGCAGGAGTAGGGCCCCCCGTAGCCTCTGGAGGGAGGCAGCCCTGCCGACACCTGCACGTCAGCCCAGCGAGACCCACACTGCTCTTCATGCCAGCAGCCTCCTTCCCAAGTCTCAGTTTCCCCTCTGGCACATAGGGGCTCGGGGGGGGGGTAAGTAGGCCCCCCAAAATTCACGCTCACCTGAAACCTTAGCACGGGCCCTATCTGGAATAGGGGTCTTTGCCGGTGTAGTGGAGATGAGGACGGAGATGAGATCATCCTGGCTATGCAGGTGCCCTGACCCCAACGGCCGGTGTCCACGGGGACATGGGGAGGGACACGCAGGCTCACGGCCAGGAGGCCACGCGGAGACAGAGGCAGGAGCTGGAGTGAGGTGGCCACAAGTCCCGGAGTGGCTGGGCCCACCAGGAGCCAGAAGAGGCAGGAAGGACCCTGCCCTGCGGCCTCCGGAGCGGGGTGGCCCGGTCAGGCTTCTGGCCTCTGGGACCGTGAGAGCAGACACGCCTGCTGTCGCTGACCCGATTGTGGCTTGGGGGGTGGCCCCAGGACATGGGCACGGGCTGGAATGCCCCACGCCGAGGGCCGGGAGCTCGCTCACGCCGTGCCTGGAGCACAAGGCAGGGCGTGGTCCTGGCCCCAGCCCCCGACCCCTCCCTCTCACCCCCGTATGTGTTTTCCAAGTCCCTTTCCCGGACGCCTGGGAAACAGGTGCGCCTTTGGAGCTGGTGGGAGGCTATTTCAGTGTGCTGGGGGCGGGGGGATGGCCTTGCCCCTCCCCGGGTGTGAGGGCACAGCTGCCACGTGACCCTCTGGCGTGTCCCCGTCCCTGTGCCGGCCACAGAGTCCCTTCCACCCGCCCAGCTGCTGCCCGCGGCCTCCGGACGCCCGCCCTTCGCGAGGAGCCCCATGGGGGTGCCCGGGGGAGAGGCAGGTAAGGCCCCGGCTGCGCTTGGCGCCGAGACCGTCCGGCTCGGGAGGAAGTTGGCTTCTGAGAAGGAGGCTTGAGCCCCAGGAGTGAGCTTTGGGGCCCTGACGCCGGGAGACGGTGTGAGCACCGCCGCCCCGTGAATGCGGGGAGGGCCAGCACGCAGGCTTGCCGCCCGCCTGCCGGGCCTGGGGCCCCCGCTCGGGGACTCGGGGTGGCAGCCCTGCAGGGGGGGAGCCCGCTCTACCGAGGAGCAGGGGAGACCCAGGGAGGGCCGGGGGCGAGAGCCGGAGCTGGGCCGGGCTCCAGTGCCCTCTGACCCCAGTGTCGGGCAGAGCCTCGGGGTCCCTGCAGCCCCCTTCTTGCCCCTCCTCCCCCTCCTCTCGGTTTCCAAGGCTCAGGTTCTCAGCCAGGGCCGACTTCGCTCCCCGGGGACCGTCTGGCCGTGTCTGGAGGCATTTTGGTGGTCACGGCCTGGGGAGCAGGTGCCCCGGGGTGCTGCGGGGGCGGGGGCGAGGGCTCGCTGCGTGGGATGGCCCCGCAGCACATGCTGTCCGGCCCTACAAGTCACCTGAGCTGCGGCTGCGAGCCCTGCCTTGAGGATGTCACAGAAACGCCGCTTCTCCCGGTGGTGACAGCGCGGGCTGCTTAGCTCAGCAACTTTGAATCCCCTCAGGCCCCACCTGCCGACAAGGCGGCCTGCAGGGGGCGGGGCAGGGGGCTTCGGGGTCTGGGGCAGAGGGGACCGGAGACGAGGCAGAGGAGGAGCAGGGCAGGGAGGCTGGACCCCCAGGAGCTAGGAGAAGTCGGGGTGCACAGGGGAGCCTCCCTGAGCCCAAGCTGTGGGGCCGGGGTCCTGCCTCCCGTGGGCTCCAGCCTCCGTCCCAAAGCGCTCCCAGCCCCGGGATCCTTGGGCCCCTGTCCCAGCACGGCTCGATGGCCGTGGGGCACCGCCTCCCTGCCACCCGGGTGGAGCCTGTCCCTCCTGCTGTCCTCCTTCCTGGCTCGTGGTGTCTTTCCAGCGGTGGAGGGGGGCGGCCGGGACGCCAGGCCCCTCTCGTCCCGTCAGCACCTCGCACCCAGCACTCTGACTGGCGGAGGCAGCTCTGGGCGGGGGCAGGGCCGTGACCCAGAAGCCAGAGCAGCGAGCTTCACGCCCTGACTCCGGCCGGGCCTCAGCGTGTCCTGGCCAGGGGGCTTCGCATTCCCAGGGGGAGCCTGTCTGGAGAGGGGGTGCACCGTGGCCCCCCTCCCAGGGTGCTGCGGGCGAGCGTGGCAGACACCCCATACTTGTTTCCCGGGGCGCGTAGCTGGGCGCCTCCCCAGCTGGCCTGGCTCGTGTCCCCGCACCCGGTGTGTCCCCTCACCCCGCGTGTCCCCTCACCCCTGGCCTTGCCGCACCAGCTGGGCAGCCCACGGGGTTGCTCTGGAAAGGCCAGCGGGGTCCAAGAGCTGCGGCCTGTGACCATGTCCCTTCCCCATGTGGAGTTTCCATGCTGGGGGGTCGGGGCCCCCACCCCGCTGAGCACACACCGCCCTCCCCACCCGTCCGGCCTCGCCCAGAGGACACGCCCGCCCCTGAAGGCAGCGAGCACACGGCGGGGAGCAGAAAAATGGCAGGAACCCGGCGAAATAAGCACCACGGTTTCTGATGAAGAAGCTGCCCCTTGCGGTAAAAACAGCGGGACAGGAAACGGGATTCTATCTACGCGGCGTTACAGCCAGAGCTAAAACAAACACACGCGGGAAACAGTGCCACTCCGAGGAGACAACAGGGACAGTCTTGGTGGCCTAGGATTAGGCAGTGGCTTCTCAGACACGGCGCCAAGAACACCAGGAACGGAGGAACGAGACCCAGACGCACTGGATTTCGTCAAGATTAGACTTTCACGCTGCGAAGGGCACGATGGAGGGAACACAAACACAGCTGGGGGCGGGAGGCGGCGTCCTCCGAGCGCGTGTCCCGTGAGGGCCTGGTACGGAGAGGATGAGAGACATCTTGCCGTGGAAAGAGATCGGATTAAACGGACAGAGGATGTGGGCGGACCTTTCTCAAGGGAGGCGTGCACAGGGCCCGCTGGCACGTGCAGAGATGCCATCGGAGGAGCGCCAGTCGAAACCACGGCGAGCTGCCACCGCACCCCAGGGGGACGGCTGAGGCCGAGGAGCCGGGCGGCCAGCGCTGGCGAGGGGGTGGGGAAAGCAGCAGACCCCGAGCCCTTGCTGCTGGGGGTGATATCCCGGACGCGAGGCCCACGTGGCCCAGTTCCCCTCGGGGGACTGTCCGGGCCCGGCAGCCGGGACAGGCAGGAGGCCCACGGCCACGTCTTCGGAGGCGCGGGCAAGAGGGGGTGGCTGGCGACTCTGACTTGGCCAGCACACGCCCAGCGGCCTGCAAGGCTCCCACGCTGGGGGTGTCCCCGGGCAGGCGCCCCGGGGAGTGAGGGGCCGTGGCAGATCAGCTCGGCCCTCACAGACCCCCTGGGCAGGAGGCGGCCGGGGGCTTGGGGTCCTGGGGCTCGGTTTCCAGTCCCGGCCCCGCCCCTGCCGTTCGCCCGCGTCCAGCTCTGCGTCCCCGACCATCGCCGAGCGCAGTGCCCGGCACAGCCCAGGCCCGGGCACCAGGCGGCGGTGGCACAGAGGCGGTCGTCACCCTGCCAGCACGCTGCTCGGTGCGCAGGTCACCCAGTGCGTGTCCCGTCTCCGTCAGAGTTAGGGGACATTTGGGGGTGTCTGCTGTGCGCTGAGCTCTAGGCGTTCTCTGGAGACCCAGACGAAGTCACCTGTTGATGCAGTGGTGGCTGCCCTGGCCCGTGGCAGTGTGACACGGGGACTTGCAGACCACAGGCTGGCCCAGCCACAGGCTCACCGGGCACTGGCGGTGTCCCCTGTGTGAGGGGGATGGGCCCGGGCGCTGTTGGTGTCCCCTGTGCGTGGGGGATGGGCCCGGGCACTGGCGGTGTCCCCTGTGTGTGTGGGGGGGGATGGGCCCGGATGCCCGCTAAGCCCCGACCTTCCGGAGTGCGGCCCGGGGGGGCCCTCCGTGCCTCTCCGGTCAGGAAGGGCGGCTCCCCGGGGTGAAACAGCACACCGCGGGGCATGGGCTGCCCGGGCGCCCGGCCCAGGCCCGGAAGCTTTACGCATCCCAGGCCCTGCCAGACGCTCAGGCCAGAGTCTGCTGGGGGCCCCCGGGGCCAGCCTGAGCTTCCAGAGGTGGGGGGTCTGCTCGTGGCCACCGTTCTACCAGCTTCTGCCTCTGGAAGGAGCCCCCATGAACCCCCAAATGCAGGCACTCACCCCTGCCGAGCCCGGCCACGTCACCGTCCTCGGCAAGCCCCACAGCACCTGCTGCCCGCTGCACCCCCACAGCACAGCGGGCACCCGGCTGCGCCACTGGCTTCTCACGTGTCCCTCGTCTGATCTGCACAGGAGCCCTGTGTTTGGCCATCCTTGTCCCCACTTTATAAAGGAGGAAACCGAGGCTCCTTGAGGTCATGTGACCTGCCCCAGGTCAGGGGGCGAGGACCTAGCCGGGATCAGCAGGGTCTGTCCCCCTTCCCCTCGCCCACCCGGCCACCCCAACTGAGCCAGGCCGAAGCGTGAAGCCAGGTCTCAGGCAATCTGCCGATGAGGCCACCGTAGTGTAAGCAAGACATGGCCCTCTGGGAACGCCCGGTCCCCGTCCTGGCCACCCCGTCCCGCCCCGCGCCTCAGGTCCGCCTGGACCTGGAGAGGACCGAGCCGGCCGCTGTGGCTCACACCGGCCAGGGCCACACCAGCTACGTCCCTGCTTCCGTGAAGTGCAGACACGGCCTGCTGAGAACGGGCTCCAACGCGCAGATGCGAAAGCCGAGGCCTCCCGGAGTTCCCCAAGGTCCCCAAGGTCCCCAAGGTCACGCGGTTGCCCCTGGACGGCGGGCCCAGACCCAGCCTCGCTGGCCGTGTCCCAGCACCTCGCAGCACGCGGCCCCTCCAGTCCGTCCCTGGCGGCAGGGATGAACCCGTCACCCCTGAAGGGACTGTAGGGGAGTGACCTCAGCGAGTGTCACGTCAGCCGGCCCTCAGACGCCGAGCGAGCCACGTCCCTCCCTCGCGGGAGCGAGCTTTACGTGTCGACCTCCCCCGTGATAACGCTTCAGATTCCCAGCGGGGTTCCCCAGCGCTGGCGTGTCACCGTCACACGGGGATTAAACAGTCGCAGGCCTCGCGTGATTGATCCTTACCACCCGGGTTTGTGTTTTGTGTGATTATCACACAGTCAGGGGCTTGTTGCACCGGATGTCAGGGGCAACCTTGACATTGTAGCGAAACAAACCTGCCACACGTGGCCGGGTCTGTAACCCGGTCTCCCTCTGAAAACGTGTAACAGACTTTGTTTCTTTGAGTGGTTTTCCGTTGACAGAAAAATGCAGCAGGAAGTAGACACTTCCCATATACAAGCCCCCCCCAAAAACACAGTCCCCCCGCACACCGCCCCTAACAACCTGCTTTGGTTCTGACCGGCGGACCCTTTGGATACATCACTGTTCACGGAAGTGCACGGCTTGCCTCGGGGGTCACTCCTGGGGCTGCGCTTCCTGTGGATTTGGACAAGTGTGTGACGACATGGATGCACCAGTATGGGGTCACAGAGTGGTTTCACTCCCCTAAAACTCCTCCGTGCTCCCCCTAGCCGTCCCTCCCTGTCCCCTGGCAACCGCTGCTGTTTGTCCTGTCCCCGGGTTTGGCCTTCTCTGGAATGTCATGTCGTTGGGGTCACACAGCACGCAGCCTTCTCGGACTGGCTGGTGTCACGTAACGACCTGCGTGTCAGGGTCCTCCGTGTCGCCTCGTGGTTCGCTAGCTCACTTTTTTCTGTGCCATCCGCCTACCAGACACGACTGTGGCCACAGCGGCCCCCCTCCTGCCTTGGGGCTGCGTGGAGACAGCCCTGGGCACTGCAGGGCGCGGGTCCTGTTCTCCGGGGGGCGGGGGAGGTGGCCATAGACCAGCTGGGCCCCCACCCCCGGCCTCCGTTCACGCAGCAGCGGCCGTGGCAGCACGCACTCTGCCGGCTGCCCTGAGCAGCGGTGCCCTGTGGCGAGCCTGACCGCCAGTGGGGCAGCTGCAGGAGGAAGTGGGTCTGTCTCGAGGGTAAAAGGCCCACGCCATGAATGCACGAGATTCGCCAGCGGGGCCTGAGGGCTGAGCAGGCAGATGGGAAGGTGCGGGCTGGAGGGGCCACCTCGCGGGCGGTACCTGCGTGAACACGGTTGTCTGCTGCCGTGGTGCAGTGCCTACTTCTCACCACAAGAGGGCAGCACCACCACTCTCACTTGTGCCCAGAGATCCCAGGAGCCTCTCAGGTGGGTGGCGTTGGGTCCTCCCAGCAAAACCCCGTCTTAGAGCAGCGCCCCCCCCCCCAGTAACCAGGAAACCGGTGACATCGGGCTGTGAGATCTTGACAGTAGCCGTTGCATACTGAGCTCTCAGGACCCGCTTGGCCCCTGGGCTGGCAGAGGGTGGTTTGCCCGTGGTCCCAGCATCTCCCCGGGGCAGGTGATGGAGCAGAGGGGTGGACGGAGGATGGACAGGAAGTCGGGAGTCCCGGGTCCCAGCATGTAGGACGCGGGGCTGGGAGGGACCCAGGCCGCCGGAGCCCCGCGGCCTGCAGTGCCCCCAGGACTGGGGACGCCGACCCCGGCGGGGGTGGTCCGAGGCTCGCCTCCTGCTGGATTTGGGCCGGTTTCCAGCAGCCTCACGATGTGGCTTGTCTGCCCGTGGAGAGACGGCGGGGCGCTGTTCCTGCTGCCTGTGGGATGAGAAGGTGACCGCGTGGACGGTCTGGCCCCGCCCCCCGCAGTCCCGGTGTGACCTCGGACACACGGACCAGGGTGACTCAGTGGCCCATCAGCCCCACGCGGGGCCCGGGTCCGGGCTGTGCAGAGCGTGAGCTGGCACTAGCTGTCCGAGGCTTCAAGCCCCGACCCCCACGGCTTGTTCTGTGCCCAGGAAAACGTGCCTCTGCCCGTTCCCCTAGCGTTTCTGGGGGACCCGGGACACGAGCCGGCAGACGGGACAGCACAGACCGAGAGCTCTGTGTGCAGGTCGTGGCCATGGCTATGGAGGGGCTTGTGGCTCCGGGTCAATGTCACAGGGGGCTCTCATCCCCCGACACCTGCCCCCCCCATGCTGGGGCCGGCGGGCCTTCCGGAAGGCCACCCTGCAGACCCCAGCACGGCCTGGTCCCTCCTTTGCGCCACCAGCTGAGGGCAGGGGCCGCAGAGGAGGACAGGGGCCCTGCTCTGGCCAGGTGGGGTTCCCAGGGGACGGGGACAGTTGCCCATCTGATGGAGAAACGTCCCCCTCTGTCTGAAATCCACCTTTTCAGTTTTTACAGTCGCGATGAGACCCCCAGCCTGGCGCTCCGCTGATGCTAGTGCTAAGCTGAAGTGTGTACGTGCGTGTGCGTGTTTGTGTGTGCATGTGTGCGTGTGCGTGTGGAGACGCTCAGCTGTCAGGTGAAGCGTGGCAGGTGTCACCTGGGCCCCCCACCTCCCCTGGCCCACCTGTGTTTCCGGCAGCCGGTGGGCAGCCCTCCTGATGAGTGTGCTTGCAGACCGTGGAACTGTGGGTGTCCTGGCTGCAGCATGGTGCTGAGCTCGCGGGGGTTGGGGGTGTTCTGAGGCCCTGGGGGGCCGAGGTCATGCCGGGCCAAGGCGGCAGGGGGGTCAGCCATGCTTTGGGAGGATACCGTGCTCCCCGTCCCTGCAGGTGTGCACACAGGGTGGGGACAGGACCTCTCACTGGGGTTGACCGAACAGATAGATGGCCTCTGACCAACTCCCACTGGCTTCCAAGGAGGAGACGAGTCTGCACCCCTGACGCCCCACGGGGCCGTGCTGGCGGGTGCGGGGCCCCGAGCCCTCGCCCCGCGGCCGGCCTGCTCCCCCGCTAACGTGCCCCTTTCCCCCCGACAGTGTCGGAGCCCCAGGCCGTCCCCAGCCCCCCGGAGAAGCCACCCGGCTCGGCCATCCTGTGTGGCACCTGTGGAGATGTTTGCAGGGGTGAGGTGCTGCGCGTCCAGGACAAGTACTTCCACATCGAGTGCTTCGTCTGCAAAGGTGAGCGAGCCGGCCTCGGTCCCCGCTCCGTCCGCGGGGCCGGGCCATCCCCAGCCCCCCCGGAGAAGCTCGCCCGAGAGTCTGGGATCCCGGAAGGTCCTGAGCCCCGTCTTCCTACAGCAGGGTGGCCTGCGTCACCTACGGGCGTGACACAGGAATCTGCCTGATTGGGGACGGTCAGAGGACGGGCCCGGCCCCAGGCAGTGTCCGCATACAGCCCGGCCCAGCGCCCGTGGGTTCAGGTCCAGTGGCCAGAGCAAAGCAGCCACTAGAACCCCAGAACCGGAAGGTCCTTGCCGGTGGCTTGACCCCACCCGTGTGGGCGCACAGGACCTACGTGGGGCCACACTCGGGTCCCCTCTCCACAGTAGAACGAGAACGTGACCGTCATTCCAAACAGAAATGGCCTTTATTTTCTCTGATTGTAAAAAATAACGTGAATAATGTACTAAATTCGAATATACTGAAAAGAGGAGACACCAAAGACGAGGAGAATCCGGTCCCAGCCACTGGCTGCCTCCCTGCCCTGAGGTTGTTGTAGGGTCAGCCGCGCGCTCACGGGTCCCGCGCAGGTGCTCTTAGCTCCCCGAAGGCCGCATGGGGGAGGGGTGGGCGGCTGGCACCGGCCGGCTCCGGCTCTGTCTCCGTCTCCGGCTCTGTCTCCATCTCCGTCTCCAGCCCGGGGCTGGCGCCTTAGAGGGTGGTGCCAGTGCAGCTGGGAACTCCGTGTCGCCACGCCTGGCTCCGAGGTCCAGGGGACGTCCTCCTAGGCCTTCAGGGGCGCCCGTGGCGTTGGCCCTAGAGACTCGGATGTGCCCTAGGCGATGCGGGTTTGCTTTTGGGGGCCGGCGAGATCAGGACACGTGCCACATCCGGGTCACGGAGCGGTGTGATGCTGGTTGACGTGCCATGGCGTGTGGGGCCCGTGTCCGCGGTGCTCACCCCGCAGGGGGTCTCCGAGCCCCACCCCCCCCCCGCCACCCGCCGCGTGTGCCTGGGACAAGAAGACACCGGCTTGACTCTGACCGGTGAGGTCTGGCGAGGAGTAAGAGGACCAGCTGGGGCGAGCGACGCGAACGGGACCGGAACTGTTCGCTTTTACGCAGAAGGCACGTGCTGGGGGCACGGGGTCCGCTGGAAGCTGGCGGCGAGGGCGTCAGAGGCGGGGTGTCCGGCTCTAACTTGGAGTGGGGAGGGGGCGCTCTGGCCAGCGGGCAGCCCGGCCCGCCCAGGTGGCAGGGGTGGCCGGGCGCTGCAGGGAGGGTCAGCGCTTTGCCCGCGGAGTGCAGCGGGGCGGGGGAAGGGAGCCGAGGCTGGGGCCGGACTCTTTTTTAAAAGCCGACTTTAAAAGACGCAGGAGAGGTGGCCTTGGCATTTAAAAGGGTTTCTCTGTAAGCCAGACGCGGGAATGCAGCAGAAGTGTGGGCTCTGGGAATCCAGCCCGTCCCCTGGTTCGACCCTCCGCCTTTGGTAGGAGGTGGGGACAGCCCCAGGTGTCCCCTCCCCACCGTGTCACTGGGGCAGGTCACTTTGTCCTCGGAGGTTCACCTCCGTGGGTGGCATCTCCACTTCTGACGTGGGGCAGCTGGGATTTCCCGCAAGCTTTAAAAAAGCTGCGTTTGTTGAAGCCTGAGGATCACGCAGCCTCGGCCTGGTCTCTCCTCCAGATGCTCATGAAAATGCAAAGTGTGCATCGCTGAGGGTGCCTCTGCGAATAAAAAGGAACCCCCAATTGACAGTGTCTCAGACCACATGGGCACTGCACCTGAACACGAAGCCCCGGGTAGCCCCGCACCCCCAGAGCTGGTTCATTTAACGGCCCGGCGAGGTTGTCAAAGACCCAGGTTCTTTCCCCGCTTCCCCACCCCACCTGTCCCCTTACCCCCCCATCCTGTGCATGTCAGCACAGCCTGTCCTCACGGCCTCAAGGTGGCTGCCACTGCTCCAAGCATCACATCCTCACAGGGTGGCGCTCAACCCCGGGGAAGGGGTGGTGTGCCCAGGCCAAGGAGGCCCCTCCCCACATAATGCCCCCTTTGATGGGGGGAGAGAGCCCCCTCCCTGAGGTCCCCGCAGAGACATCCAGTGAGCCATTGGCGGGAACTGGGTCACCCGTCCAGCCCACCAGCAAAGAGGAGTGTGAAGATGGTGACTGACAGCCATCAGTCGTGTCCGTCCCTGGTGGGCCCGTTGCCGGTTGAACCCAAGCAGGGTCCGTTAGCACAGAAGCCGATTGTGCCACCGTCACCTTCTGATCCGAGAGGTGCCGTGTGCTGGGTTCCCGCCACCTCGGCCCTTGCTCAGTGCCCTTTGGCTTACCTGGGGACACCATGAAAGGAGTGACCTCATTGCTCTGCCCTTCGCAGCTGGCCGCCCCAAGCCAGGGCTTGGATGTCGGGGTTCCCGTCCCACATCTGCCACCCCCAGCTAGGTGGGTCTGCGACACATTCTTAACCTCTGTTTTCACGAACAACTATTTTACTTGGCACGTACTGCGTTCAGGGGCGTCTGGGTGCTTGGGGTGTGTCGGCGAACAGAGTGGACATTCTCGTCTTTGTGGAGGGTACATCAGAGCAGGGAGGCAGCTGATGGACACTGGACAGAATAAATAGTGCATCTTACTCTGCCCTGTAGCGTGCACCGCTGGGGAAGGACAGAGGGTGGGAACGCTGGCAGAGCTACTGTTTGAAACCAGGTAATCAGGGAGGGCTTCCTGGAGGTGATGTGAGTGGCGTGGGGGTTCGAGCACGCTGGGCCGGGGAAGAGCGGAGGAGACGGGAGGGAAGGAGGGAGGGAGGGAGGGAAGGCTGCGTATGGGTGAGGAGCGCCCACCAGCTGTGACTGGGGGGCGGCATGCGGGGTGCCCACAAGGACCCCTCCGTCTACAGACTATAGGTAGCTGGGCTGGGAGCCGCGCCGGGCAGCTGCGGCCACAGGGGACCGTGCGGAGTGTCTGCACGCTCGCCGTGCGGGGCATTCCCGGGGCTTCGTGGGAGGCCAACCACCAAAGGAAAGCTCCAGACAGATGTCCCTCAACCTCCGACCCGGGGCACCTGTCCTGCACAGCTGACCCGCACAGGGCGCGCCGGGAACCAGGGGTCCCATGGCAGGATGTGGAAAGTCTGCAGGACAGGCCTGGGGCGGGGTCGGCCGCGCCAGCCCTGCGCCAGCCTGCGCCCGGGGGGGGGGGGCGCACGAACCCCTAGAGTTCTCGCTCTGCTGCCTCGTGCTAGTTGCTGTCTCCTCCCCCCACAAGCCGACACAGGGAAGCCGGGGAGACTGGAGATACCCCCTCCCCTCTCCCAGCGGAACTGCCCGGGCCTCGTTCCAGCCGGCCCCCCAGCCGCCACGCTGTGGGCACGCACGCTCCTGCGCCCCGCGCTAGTGCCCGAGCGCCTGCAGAGCCCTCTCCCCCGCAGATGAGCCCCCCAGATCCACATCCACGTCTGCCCAGACTCCAGACGCAGGGTCCCCCGCGAACCGGGCCACCCCCGTCCTCGGCCGCTCGGCCGGTCCCGCCCGGCCCCTGGCTAACCGTTCCCTACGATTCACTTCTTAGATTTCTTATGACGCCCACGTGAGACGGGTATGGCCACCCGTGTTTTCAGAGGGGGTCAGAGGGGCGAAGTGACCCACCCAGGGGCACACGCCGGGGGAAGGCAGGAGGGAGGGCTCGGACCCGTGCCGCCCGTGACCACGGGGCACTGCAGTGGCGCAGCGGCCGACACCGGGGGCCTGAACGTCAATGGCTGTGGGCGTTGCTGGTCACTTCCTCCGGCCACAGTCCCCAGGAGAGACTGCCGGGTCACAGGGTCTGAGCGGTTTTAACGTTCTCTAGAGCCGGTGCCAAGGGGCATTCCAGAAAGCGCCTCCTTCCCGCCACTGCCCGCCCCTCCCGACCATTTCCCGTAAATGACCACAGTGGACGCCGAGGACTGGCACTCAGGGCCACCTGCAGCTCAAAGTCACCTACAGCTCAGTGTCACCTACAGCTCAGGACCACCTGCAGTTCAGTGTCACCTGCAGCTCAGGGTCACCTACAGCTCAGGGCCACCTGCAGCTCAATGTTGCCTATAGCTCAGTGTCACCTGCAGCTCAGGGCCACCTACAGCTCAGTGTCACCTGAAGCTCAGTGTCGCCTACAGCTCAGTGTCACCCACAGCTCAGTGTCACCCGCAGCTCAGTGTCACCCGCAGCTCAGGGCCACCCGCAGCTCAGGGTCACCCGCAGCTCAGTGTCACCCGTAGTTCAGTGTCACCTACAGCTCAGTGTCACCTGCAACTCAGTGTCGCCCGCTGCTCAGTGTCGCCCGCAGCTCAGTGTCGCCCACAGCTCAGTGTCACCCACAGCTCAGTGTCGCCCGCAGCTCAGTGTCGCCCGCAGCTCAGTGTCGCCCGCAGCTCAGTGTCACCTACAGCTCAGTGTCACCTACAGCTCAGGGCCACCTGCAGCTCAGGGTCACCTACAGCTCAGTGTCGCCTGCAGCTCAGTGTCGCCTGCAGCTCAGGGCCGCCTACAGCTCAGTGTCACCTACAGCTCAGTGTCACCTACAGCTCAGGGCCACCTGCAGCTCAGGGCCACCTGCAGCTCAATGTCGCCTACAGCTCAATGTCACCTGCAGCTCAGAGTCACCTATAGCTCAGGGTCACCTGCAGCTCAGGGCCACCTGCAGCTCAGGGCCACCTACAGCTCAGTGTCACCTGCAGCTCAGGGCCACCTACAGCTCAGGGCCACCTATAGCTCAGTGTCGCCTGCTGCTCAGTGTCGCCTGCTGCTCAGTGTCACCCACAGCTCAGTGTCGCCCGCAGCTCAGTGTCGCCCGCAGCTCAGGGTCACCCACAGCTCAGTGTCACCCACAGCTCAGTGTCACCTACAGCTCAGTGTCACCTGCAGCTCAGTGTCACCTGCAGCTCAGGGCCGCCTGCAGCTCAGGGCCGCCTGCAGCTCAGTGTCGCCTGCAGCTCAGTGTCACCCGCAGCTCAGTGTCATCCGCAGCTCAGTGTCACCCGCAGCTCAGTGTCACCTGCAGCTCAGGGCCACCTGCAGCTGTCCCGCCTGTTGGTCCTGGCCGACCCGAGAGGCAGAGTTGAATGCCATAACAATACATCGCCTGGATTTGGCCGTTTAACAACGTTACTGGATCGGGACTTCCCGTCTTTAACAGGAGGGGGTCAGGGGTCGAGTCCGGCCCTGGCCTCGGCTCCGGTCCCCTCAGCAGCAGAGGCGGCCTGTGGGGGGGGGCACCCGGGGCCCGGCTCGCGGCCGGGGGGGTGAGGGGGCTGGAGAGCAGAGGTTCTCACTCTCCCAGCACCGCCGTGATGGGGACGCACGTCACTTTCACGGGGCACAAGGCCCGTCTCATGATTGCATCCCTCGAGGGACAGTCGGTGCCATCAGATTCCTACAAAGAACAGAGAAGCAGCAGATGCCGGGGCCGGGGCGGGCGTGCGCCTCGCTGTCGCTCAAGGGCCGATTGTCCCAGCGGGCTCGGGGAAGAGGACGGTGACTGTCCCGCAGGGCCCCCGAGGGCCGTGCCGCCCGGCTGGGGCCCACCTGCGCGGTCGGGGCTGCGAGATGGGACAAAGGGGTTCGCTTCGGGCGGGTGCGCAGAGGGTTTCAGGCCGGCCTGGCCCATGGCCTCTGGGGCAAGTGACATCAGCCCGGCTGCAGCCCGGACAGGGTTCCCCCAGCACAACTCGGGGCTTGTGTCACACTAGCTCCTCTGTGCCGCGTTGGTGCCTTGGGAGACGGCCTTGTGCTCCCGGGTCGGGGGTGGGGGGACGAGGCGCCCGGGACACAGCGCGGTGCACGGCTCTGCTCAGGCGTCTCCGCTGCGCCCCCTGCTGCCCGGCTTACGTCACTCCTGTCCTCACCAGCCTCCCCTCGGAGAGGAGGGAAGGTCCCCACCGATGGCACACGCACCCTGTGGCCCGGGTGAGGGGCCGGGGTGGGGGGACCCAGAGGAAGCCACCGCCTCACCCTGCAGCGGGGAGGGGCTGAGCTGAGGGGCGCCCACCCCGCATGCCTGCTAGAGCCCCAGGTCACGCATCAGGGGTGACCTGACTGAGCACATCAGGTCCCTGGGGGTCCCATTCAGGCTCCAGACCCCAGACTCCCTCCCACACTGCTGGAGACGGCCGGGCCGCGCTCACCCCCAGACTCTCAGGGCACCAAGCAAGATGGGTCAGGGCTGGGCTGCCTCGATCGGACGCCAGGAACCCCACTGGGCACCACCCCGGCTATCATGAGCTGCGTGCTAGAAAGGGCTTCACTTAACACGCTTAATAATAACTTGCTAAGGTGTTTAGCGTAGGTGTTTCGATAGCTTTGTGCTAATAGCTATAATAACAACCCCGTCCGAACAGCTCATTAAACATTTAGAGCCTGTGACCACAGGAAGTCCCTAGTAAACCACTTTCCGTGTGGCCTTGGGCGTTACAGCCGCAGGGACACGGCAGGCACCTTGGTCTCTAAAATACGTGACACGTGCCTCCAGCTTGGCGGCTGACGGTGGAAACGGGCTTTCCAGGCAAAGGGACGGGGTGACGATTTTGCTTCCAGCCATCACCGGGCGGCGGGTTTTGTATGTGGGTGGTGGCGGGCCCACGGTGGTGGCTGCGTTCCCCTGGACGTGCTCAGATTGGAAGGTGCGGGTGCTGAGACTTTGCCAGAAGCTCCGTCCTTTCCTATCGCTTAATGTTCCCGTGAAGCTCTCAGGTGTCGGGTCACACATCTGTGAGGGCCACATGGGTGTTCAAGGCTCTGGCTTGGGGACAGTGACCCACAGGACCTGGCTCTGGCCTCGCTGGCAGGGCGGAGGCTGCTCCCTCTGCTCCCTCTGAAACTGTGCTCGGTTCCCACGTGCCCTTAGGGCTGGAGGGCGAGTCCGGGGTGAATGCCCAGGGGGCCCGGTCGCTGGCTGGCCGGCTGTCCCCGAGGCAGGGGGCCCGTTCTCCTGGGAAAGCTCCCCCAGCCCCTGCACTGGGGTGCTCTGCAGCGTCCTGGGCAGGACGTGTGTGTAAGGGCCGAGGGGACAAACGGACTCTCAGTGAGTGTCCCGGCCACGGTCCCTTCGACGGGGTCTGGCCTTGCCCCCTGGGGGGGGGGGTCAGGAAGCCTCACAGTGGTGGGGGGCCTAGCACAGGGATTCATGACCTCTGCCACACGGGGTGTCCCCCTAGATGGGGGCCCAGCGCATACTGGGTGCCTTTCCAATCCCTTCTGTTCCGTGCCGGGACGGGGGAGGGGCCCAGGGGCACGGGTGCTTCCCCTCGGCGGGTCCAGGAGGCCAAGGAGGGAGACTGGTGGCTCATGGTTCTTTCTGGAAGCTTCCACAAGGAAGTCCACCGAAGTCCAGGCTGAGGGGCCAGAGCTGGTCCGTGCCTGGACCTGGCCCCCAAGGTTTGTGGTGACCCTCCCCGAGCCCGCGTCTGGGGCGGGGCTTGTGTGCGGTGGGGCCCCCCAGGGCTCTGGGGAGACGCCGCCCGCTGCTCAGGCCGCCCCCCGCTCCCCCACTCTCCCGCAGCGTGCGGCTGCGACCTGGCGGAGGGCGGCTTCTTCGTGCGCCAGGGCGAGCACATCTGCACGCGGGACTACCAGAGGCTGTACGGCACCCGCTGCTTCCGCTGCGACCGCTTCATCGAGGGCGAGGTGGTGTCCGCGCTGGGCAAGACCTACCACCCCGCCTGCTTCGTGTGCAACGCCTGCCGGTGAGAGGCGCGGGCGCCCCCGCCCCTGCTCCTGCCCCGCTCTCT
>PVKZ01008238.1:0-17171 GCA_004027375.1 Macroglossus sobrinus | reverse complement strand
TCAGCAATAGTTTAAGTAAAAAGCTCTTTCCAACGAAGACTTTTTTTAGACAAGATTTAAACTAATTTAAAAAAAGAAAATGTTCTCAGTTATATACCAAAAAGTTTGTAAAAATATTTTTAAAAAATCAAATTAAGATCTTTGACATATATAATTTTGAAAATGCAAAACATATTATTAATTTTAATATGATAAAAAATTTGGTAATTGTTTTATACTCTCACTTGCCCTTATCTCAATGTAAGAAGAAATTGAATTTTTTCACATTTATTGAGATATAGTTGACAGTCATGAATATTAGGATAAGTGGCTATTTTGTCTAATGTGTAAACATCAAAACAAAGAGAGTCAGTGAAAATGAAGACCCATCAAATATTTTCCAAAAAGGAACAAGATAAATCTCCACAAACTGACCCTAAAGCAATGGACCCTCATGCAGTTCTCTGACAGAGAATTCAAAATAATTGCAGTAAAGATGCTCACTGTAGTCAGAGAACAATACAAGAACCCAGTGAACCTGTCAACAGAGACAAAAAAATTGAAAATACTAAAAAGATGTGTAACCGAAGGTACAATAACTGAACTAAAATAACCACTAGAGGGGTTCAACAGCAAACTAGATTAAACAAAAGAAAGAATCATTGAATTTGAAAAAGGTCATTGAAAATTATTCAGTTGAAGAAACAAAACAAAAATATTAAAGAATAGTGAAGAAAGTCTAAGGAACTCATTGATCACTACCAGATGAACCAATATATGCATTATAGTAATCTCAGTTGGAAGAATATGAAAAAGATTACTTAAAAAAAAAGACTGATAGATTCCCAAATCTTGGCAACTTTTCAGTTCTGTGACCTATATATAGAAGGACAAAATCTATAATAATTAGTTAAGAGTATATACTTATAAAGACCAACAGCCAACTATTTATTCACTCTTCAATGTACTTAAACTGAGCTAAACTGACTTCCGCCTTTAGAATCAGGTCTAGTCACATCTCTAGGACAGTGCTTATTCAGGCAGGTAATATACAAAGTGCTCTAACCCAATATTATGGGTCTCAATTTGAAATTACTCAGTGCTGAATCACCTCTGAATTTGAATTACAATTGTGACACCTAGTTCTGATTCAGGCATTTTGTTTTTTAATATTTCTGATGACTGAAGCACAGTTTTTTCTCTATAGCTAAATATTTCTATAGAGCAAATTCTTTTTATTACAGTTATCAAAAATAATGCCTGAAGAAATTCTTTGAGGAAATAAATTTGAAGAAAGTAAAAAGGGTTAAAAAATAAAATTAAATGATTGTGGGATTGTGTATCGACTTTCTACCTTCCACAGACACTGGTGGGAATTCTTCACTGGCTGTGTTAAAGGGACCACCTCTGCCTTATTCCATGGTTTCTTCTGTGTGAGCCATTCTGTACTAGGAAGGCTGTTCCCATTCACCTGGGCTTTTATTCTTAGTCTTTGTTTATTGATTAACTTAACATTTAATTTAAGTAGAGGTGTAATCAAGCTTTTATAACCTTAATTTATTGTGAAATTTAGCATATACACACACACACACACACACACACACATCTAAAATATATGAACATTTACCATCATAAAAGGAATAGCTTATAATAACCATGCAGATCTATAAATAGAATACTGCTGGTACCGCAGAAACCTCTGTGTGCCTTTGTGTGATAGTAGCTCCATTTATTCTTTCATTGTCTGTCTTGATTCTGTTGACTCTGACCATTTTGATCCTCTGGCTTTACTTTAGAGAGTCATCATTTAAGTAGGCCTTCATGGTAATCTGCATTCAATCCAAAAATGGACAAAGAAAATGTGAAACTGATTATTATACTCTATCCTATGTATTTCCATTTACTGTACAGGCTAGTAAAAATAATATATTCACATATTCTAATTTAGGCAATAAACCTGTCAAATAAATTGACATTTTTCTTATTTTAACATTTTTCTTTGGTTTTCTGAGGCATTTTTATCCACTAAAGGCATTGTTCATGTTTCAATAATATTTAAAGTATGGTAAAATTTTAATAATAATAACCTGATATATTTAGAATCAAGACATCCAAGTCCTACTTTCAACTCTACCACTTGAAATTTGTGATTTGGAATGAACCTTCAAATCATCTGGAGAATCAGTTTCATCTATGAAATGAGAACTAAGATTCCTTCTCCTGTTAATCTCACATTACTTCTCTTGAAGAGGAATTTTCAATCAAAAGGTTAACCCTTCTGTTTCTGTAGATATGCTTGCTTAAAAGGCCAAAGGGCAGGGTGAGCTCAAAATTAACTAAAGATTCATCCTCCCTTTTGCTCATTCTGTCTAGATAACAGATGTATTGCTTAAGCTCCTGTTTGAAAATCTCTTGCCCTGTAACTGCCGATAACCCATAGCAACTTCTATGCTCTGTAAACCATAGCAACACTCATGCCAAATTAACCAATCAACCCATGCCAATTGTAAAGCTGTATCTGCACAGATAAGTCCTATAAAAGCAAAGTTGAATTGGAGCTCGGGGCCCAGATCTTCAGAGCACAAGCTCTTCTGGGACTGCTGGCATAATAAATCTGAGATCTGCAGCTCTCTGAGTGGTGCTTGGTTTCTCATCAGTCTGATTTTTCTGCAACATTTCTAGAGGCCCCAGTGAGATTCCAACCATGCTGGCCCTTTGAGCTGCTGGACAGGTGGTTTGGCTGGGCCAGGCCAGAGGGGCTCTGAACTGAATGAGAAGGCATGCCACCTGATGGTATTCTGGGTTCTCTTTCTGATTGGTGTTTAGCGCCCTAGTCAGATCCCATCTTCAGATGGAAGAAAAGCTTGATCACCTCCTAAAGTCTTCAGTCAGAAGATCCAGGTCAGGGTCTTCCCACCAGGAGAAGACATTAGTGTCTTCCCAGGGTAGGGGAAGACAAAGGTCAGAGCCTTCCAAAAAGCAGGGAGGCAATGTTTTAACCTCTGTTGTGTGAATATGTGAATGAATGAGCAGCCTGCCAGCTTGACTCAGTAAGGTGACTCCATGGCTGGGCACCTATAAGGTCCACTAAAGGCTATGGAGTCTGAGTGGACTCGTCTGCATTTCCGTAGTGCATGGCATATGGTCCAGGGCAGCATTGGACTAGTGTCTGATCGTTAAGTCACCAAGCTGAGTCCACTATGGCCAAATGTCACCTAAGCTCTTTCAGTATGCGGTCAGATAAACACTTGAGTGGTCTCTTCTTTGGAGGAGGCACCTACCCTTGTTTGTCTTTACATCACTGACACAGGGTGGGATACACAGGGAGGGGGTCAATTAATTACTAATTTGGCTTAAGAATTGTATATCTCCTAATGGCACTTTTGACATAGGGACCCTCTGTCAAATTATTTTCTTGAAATTTTAAGGTCTATTTCCCCTCCTCCATTAGGAAGCTCCTTAAGGCATTATGGGTGGAGGTTTCTCTAAGCCAACTATCTTAAATTTTATGTTGAAAATTTTTAGAAAGGTTTCCCAGTGGATTATGGGATAAAGTTGACCGCAGGAAAACTTCATACTCTTTGTAAGCTTGAGTGGCCTGCCTTTGGGGGTAGAATGGCCTTCAGAAGGGACCTTGGATCTCTTCACTGTTAGGACTGTGTACTGGGTGGTGACAGGGACCCCTGGACATCCAGAACGGTTTTCATACTTAGACTCATGGATGCAAATTGCTACTGTAGTGCCCCCTTGGGCCCGGTTCTATGCAAATAAACAAGGACAGTAAACTTCTAGTGGCCTGACCAACCGGGGGAAAGACAAGGAAGAGCCAATAAGAGTCATCCACCAAGGGGACCCTGAGGAAGAACTTCTCTCTCACTGCCATACATCCCAACAGCTCCACCAGTCCCTGCACAGCCACTCTGCCCCCAATTACCGGACAGCCCTCTGCCATCGGTGCCTTCACCACCTCAACAGCCTAAGCGGCCACCAAACCTGAGTCCATGGCATATTCTCTCAGTCACACAGCCAGCCCAATAGCCTGCAGCCCTCCAGATGCCTCTCTGAGACATGTGAGGCCCTTTTGAGATTAACGAAGACGGCACATTCCAGCTGAGCTGCCCTGTCCTCTACTAACAACCTTTCAGCATAACCGACCTCTTCAACTGGAAACAGCACTCCCTGTCCTATTTGGAGAAATCCAGGCTGTGATTGATTTGCTCAAGTCAATCTTCCAAACTCATTGGCTTTCCTGGGATGACTGTCATCAATTCCTCCTAACTCTCTTCAACAGCAAAAAACAATGCCACATTCTGTCAGAAGCACAGGGGTGGCTCCAAGGACAAACACCAGATGGTGTACTAGACCCTGCAGCATGGACCTTGGGGGCTGTGCCTGACACCAGGCCCAACTGGGACTTCAACATCCACAATGGAAGAAGGTCTCTTGATAGGTACTGGCAGGCCATGCTGCAGGGGGTGAAAACTGGGGCCAGATAGCTGACAAACATGTCTAAAATGGCAGAAGTACTCCAGAAGCCAGATGAGTCACCCACAGAGTTCTATGAGAGACTGTGTGAGGCATTCTGGGTGTATACCCCTTTTGACTCTGAAGCATGAGAAAACCAGTGCATGGTCAATGCAGCATTCATGGCTCAATCTTATACTGACATCTGCCACAAGTTTCAGAAATTAGAGGGCTTTGCTGGGATGAATGATACCCAGATGTTGGAGGTAGCAAACAAGGTGTTTGTGAACCGAGACTGGGAGACCCAAAAAATAGCTGATAAACAGAAGAAACAAAAGGTGTCCCTCCTGGAAGCTGCGTTAGGAAGCCTGTTTCCCCATTGAAGGGAAAGACCAAGAGGAGACCAACACTATGCCACGACCAATGCGCCTACTGCAAAGAGACTGACCACTGGAAAAACAAGTGCCCCCACCGCGGGAGGATGCCTGAAGGACCAAAGAAGTTCAACCAACCTCCTAAAGAAAAATACCAATCTGAGCCAGGTGCCCAAGACCTTATCGAACTGGCCAGAGCAGAGTCAGATGAGGGGCGACCGGGATCCTTAATCCTGGGTCCCCAGGAGCCTATGGTCACAATAGAAGTAGGGGGTCAGTCAATAACCTTTATAATAGACACTGGGGCTGAACACTCTGTGGTAACCACTCTCAGGGCTTCCCTCACAGACCAAACAACAACTATTGTCAGGGCAATGGGAGACTGAGCTGCCCACTTGTTCTGCTTGCTCATGTTGGTTAGGGGGCCACCTAGTGACTCATGAGTTCCTGTGCCTACCAGAGTGTCTCATCCCCCATTGGGATAGAGACTTATTAATGAAGCTTGGGGCACAGATCACCTTTGCCCCTGGGAAGCCCACCAGTCTCACCCTGGGGAGCCAGCCTACTCTAATGATGCCTGTGACTGTGCCCAGGGAAGACAAATGGTGCTTCTATTCTCCAGAAAGAAAACAAACAAATCCAACCAGCCTGCTAGAAGAGCTCCCTGCTGTTTGGGCAGAAAAGAGGCCCCCAGGTATAGCCCAAAATCATGTACCCATCATGGTGGACCTGAGGCCAGAAGCCACTCCTGTCACACAAAGGTAATAACCAGTGCCACGGGAAGCACGCTTGGGAATTTGCGACCACATCCAGCATTTGTGCGATACTGGAATTCTAGTTGGGTGTCAGTCACCTTGGAACACTCCATTCTTATCAGTTAGGAAGCCTGGAGGGAATGACTATCACCCCGTCCAGAACCTTCATGCCATCAACAATGCAATGGTCATCATCCAACCAGTGGTCCCAAACCCGTACACCCTCTTGAGTTTCTTACCTGCCCAAGCAAGATGGTTCACTTGCCTCAATCTCAAAGATGCCTTCTTCTGCCTCCAGTTATCACTGGTCGGCCAGCCTTTGTTTGCCTTTGATGGGGAAGACCCACTCACTGGGAGAAAGGCACAACTAACTTGGACTTGACTGCCACAGGGCTTCAAGAATTCACCCATTCCAGTTGGCAAAGCACTGGCTGCAGGTTTTGCTACATTCCCCAGAGAGACTTTGAATTGCACTCTACTCCAGTATGTAAATGACCATACTAGCTCCACCCACAGAGACTGCTGTAGAGGTACTAGAGTCTTGCTGGCCCTACTCTTTATTACAGGATACAAGATTTAATGGAAGAAGGCTAAAATCTGCAAACTGAAGGTCAGATACCTTGGGTTTACCATCTCAGAAGGGCACTTGGACACAAAAGGAAACTGGCTATCTGTTCCATATCTCAGCCAAACACTAAGAAAGAAATATGTGAATTCTTAGAGGCTGCCAGATTTTGCCAGATCTAAATACCAGGTTTTTCTGAATTGCCAAGCCACTGTACCATGCCACAGCTGGGTGTGGTAAAGACCCCCTAGAATGGGGCTCCAAACAAGAAGAAGCCATCAGAGAAATAGAGACTATTAACTAGTGCCCCAGCATTAGGCCTACCAGACATGACATGGGACTTTAACCTCTTCCTACATGAGAAGAATCATACTGAACTGGGGTCCTCACACAAACAGTTGGACCACGTCAGTGCCAGATTGCATATCTATCCAAAGAGCTAGATCTGGTGGCCGCAGGATAGCTGCCATGCCTCTGGGCCTTAGCTGTATGGTAGTGCTGGTCAGAGAAGCAGACAAGCTCATGTGGGGACAGAATATAAATGTAAAAGTCCTCTTTGTCATTACTACATTAATGAATAACCAGGGACTGAAGTGGCTGACCAACAACAGGATAACTCATTATCAGGGACTGCTTTGCGAAAATCACCATGTCCCTCTCAATATTATGTGGATGTTGAACCCTGCTTCTTTTCTGCCCACTGAGGAGACACCTCTCCATGATTGTGAAGAGGTCACAGATGAAGTCTACTCAAGTAGGTCGGACCTCTTCAGAATCCAGAACTAGTATTTTTCACAGATGGGAACAGCTTCATCTATGAAGGACACACAAAGCTGGTTACACAATAACAACAACAGACGAGGTGATCAGAACTGAGGCTCTGCCACAGGGCTGGTCAGCACAATGGGCTGAATTATGGATGCTCGTCCAGGCCCTGCAGTAGGCTAAAGGGAAACGGGCCAATATCTATACTGGCTCAAGGTATGCCTTTGTTACTTTGCATGCACATGGAGCCATTTATAAAGAGAGGGGACTACTGATGGCGGAGGAAAAGAAATCAAAAACAAAGAAGAAGTCCTTCAACTGTTATAGGCAGTCTGGAAGCCTCCCAAGATGGTAGTCATTCACTGCAAGGGCTACTAGAGAGAAACCGACCATGTCAGTAGAGAAAACTGACCCGCAGACCAAGCAGCTATGCAGGCTGCCAACCAACCAAGTGCCACAATGGGTCTTGAGCCAGTATCTAAGGTTCTCCTAGTTCCATAATTGCCTCTGTGCCTGACATACACCCAGGAAGAAGAAAAATGGGCCTTAAGTGAGGGGGGAACTAAAGGAAAGGAGAGCTGGTGGAAGCTTCCAGATCAGACTCTTTATTTCTGCTGTAGTGGCAGCTCAGCTGGTAACACAACATCATGAGTTGACTCATCTAGGGAAAACTACTTTAGAAAGCCTGTTAGGCCACTACTATTTCATACCCAAGCTCTCAACCTTGTGTGCCCAGATCAGTGCTATATGTGTAACTTGTGCACAAAACAACACTGGCCAAAGACCAAAATCCAATACAGGGGTGCAAACAACTGGGACTATGCCCTTCGAAGACCTATAAGTGGACTCTACTGAGGTCAAGCACTGCTGGGGCCACCAATACCTGCTTGTGTTCATGTGCACCTACTCTGGATGGGCCAAAGCTTTCTCTACACAGGCATGAGAAGTAACTAGAGCCTTGTTAAAAAAATTGTTCCAAAATACGGGCTGCTCCTCTCTATAGGACCTGACAATAGACCTGCCTTTGTGTCCAAGATAGTTCAGACTCTGTCCAAAGCCCTGGGAATCAAATAGAGACTCCACACAGTCTACAGGCCACAAAGTTCAGGGAAAGTTGAGCACATAAACCAGACCCTCAAGACCACTCTAGCTAAGCTTAGTCAGGTAACCCAATTACCTTGGATTGACTTGCTGCCTTTGGCTCCACTCTGAGCATGGTGCACCCCAAGGCTTTCAGGCTACTTCCTTTGGAAATCCTTTATGGGAGGCCTCTTCCAGTAATGGGGAAGCTAAAAGGAGACCCTCAACTGATAGCTGACCTAGAAATATCCTGACACCTTCAGGCCCTAGGGAGAATTCTCTGCCACATCACCCAGGAAACCCTGGAAAGAGCCCCTAACCTCTTAGGGAATTGAATCCATCCCTACCAGCCAGGACATAAAGTATGGGTTAAAGATTGGAAGAAGGAGCCATTCCAGCTGATCTTGTCTAGCCCTCATGCTGTTATATTATCAACTCCCACTGCTGTTAAGGTTGCAGGTATCACCCTGTGGATCTACCTCACCCAGGTAAAGAGAGCAACACCGCTGGAGAAACGGGATACTTAGGCTGCAGAGCCTCTTCCTAATCAGCTACTCTCAGTCACATTCTGGAGGCAGTAGAAATCCACCTGAGATCTTTGGCCTTGCTCTCGCCACCCCTGGAAGCTGGTCAGTCTATGCACAGCAGAAGCCTGAGGATGCCGACACCCCACAAAAATGTCCAACATACCCCTGAGGACTCTATTAATGCTTCTCATAAGCTTGCTCTTGAGGGCGGCCACTGAGACTCAATGTAATATGTGTCTAGGGGACATCTCAATAAGTGGACAGGTCCAATAGGTCTTTACCTCATAAACCCACCAACAAGCTGCTTGTTACAACTAAGCTACCATTCACAGTTATGCTGGCAGAAGGTACTGGATGGGATGGATAAAAACCAAATATGTAGTGGGACACATTTGCCAAGGGCTGAGCTCAAGGGTAACCAGGAGATGAGCCTGTTGGACATACTTTGGCCATGTAGGTACCTCAGATGGAGGGGGAGTCCAAAACTATGCCTGAGCCCAGCTAGTCAAAGAGACTGTATGGTGAGTAATAGAACAGACAAAACCTAAACCACCTCCAGGGTCCCATACAATTTATGATCCACCTAAAAGGGCCTTAGGCCAAAACCTAGACCTCCCAACTCTGGGAAAGAATCTCTTTGTTGACCTAGCTGAGAGGATAGCCCATGAACTTGGTGTGACTGAATGCTGGGTTTGTGGAGGAGCACTCATGAGTGAAGATTGGCCTTGGAAGGGAACTAGCCTAAATACACTTTACCTTCTCCAGTGGAACTAAATGATGGCTCAATAAAAAGAAAGTTGACCCAGGAGCTGGGTCCTCTCCTCAGAAGCAGTAGAAGTGTCTTAACCAGATAGGTCCAAGATACATTCAGTGGACTGTAGGGACTCCCTGTAAAAGAATGCTATTTTTAAATTATATAGACCTAAACTAGTGGCTCATGGCTCATTCCTGGTATTTGCAAATAATACTATGACTAACTCCTTCTTGTGCCACTCTCTCGGCCAAAGCATGACTGTCACAAACTGTGCTGTAGAGGAGGGCATGACCCCTAACCTCTTTCATGCCAACTCAGCTATTGGCACATTCTGGGAAACCCTCAATTCCACTAGCCCCGGGAGTTGGAAAGTGCCTGATGGGCTCTTTTGGATTTGTGAGAAGAGGGCTTATACTCAGCTCTCAACAAATTGGAAGGGAAGTTGCACCATTTGGCATCATTCAGCCTGGCTTCTTCCTCCTACCATACCAAAGAGAAAATGAGCTAGGTGCTCCTCTATATCAAGACTTAAAGACCAGGACTAAGAGGTCACGTGAAGCAAGGGGACAAAAAACATGGAGGGAAGGTGAATGGCCACCCACCATGTTATCCAATACTATGGCCTGCAACTTGAGCCATAGATGGAAGCTGGGGTTACTGGACCTCCATCCATATACATGCTTAATTGGATCATCAGGTTACAGGCCATACCAGAGGTCATTACTAATCAGATGGCCTCAGCCTTAGAACTCTTGGCCATGCAACAGTCCCACATGTGTACAGCAATATATCAAAACCGTTTAGTTTTAGATTACTTGCTAACTGAAGAAGGGAGAGTATGTATGAAGCTTAACTAATTCGATTGTTGTCTCCAAATAGATGACAATGGCAAAGCCATAACTGACATAGCTACTAATATTTGGAAAATAGCTCATGTACTCATCCAAAGTTGGAAAGGATGGGACCCTAGTAATCTTTTTGAAGGTTCATTCTCAGTTTTTGGTGGCTTTAAGACCTTAGTTGGGATAGTACTCCTCCTCGGGACCTACTTCCTCCTCCCATGCATGCCTATTGCCTCTTGTTATCTGGTCAGCTACCTCCTTTAAAGAGGCTATAGGAGAAAGAAAAACTGCAGCAAAGGTGCTCATGCTGTGGAGGTACCCGACCCTGGCCCAGAAAGATCAAAAGGGGATCAAAAGCGAGAAATGAAGAGGATTTTTCTACTCAAAAGGCCAACTTTACAATCAGCTCTTTGTTCTGCTTCTGTAGATATGCTTGCCTCATAGGCTTCTTTTTTGCTTGTTCTGTCTAGATAACAGATGTCTTGCCTAAGTTCCTGTTTGAAAATCTCATGCTCTGTAACTACCGATTGCCCAGAGCAAATCCTGTGCTCTGTAACCCATAGTAACTCCCATGCTCTGTAACCACCTGAGGACAAATTAACCAATCAGCTCTTGATAACTGTAAAGCTGTAATTGCATGGATAAGCCCTATAAAAGCAAAGTTGAATCTGAGCTTGGGGACCAGATCTTCAGAGTGCTTACTCCTCTGGGGCCGAGTTCTCCAACTCTCTGAGTGGTGCTTGGTTTCTCGCTGGTCTGATTTTTCTGCAATACTCTGAGGAATACATGAATGTGACAGTGCAGAAAAAAACTAAAACACAATATGAGCAATTATAACACCCTCTATATCTCCACATCAACATTTAAAGTGGGTTAACTTTGTAATGAAGAGAGGATTTAAATAGCCCAGATATTTCTACTAGTCTGCCTGTTCATTGAAGAAGTTAAGAATCTCTTCTTCATAATGTAAAATTTCCCTACATTGTGATTTTAATGCCTAAAGGTGCATATTTAGTACAATGAATTCCTGCATATAAAACAAGTACTTCATGTGGTGTCCAGTTGAAACATTCTGATGCTTGAGAAAATAACAATAACTCTGCCAGACATAGGGAAAAATATTGTGTTTGTCCTCAACATGGACATTAATTCAACAAAATAAATTTTAAGAAATAATTGACTATAATAAGGCTAATTTAAAAATACTTCTATATGTGGTATGTAACTCTACTCTGTTGCATTATAAAAATCTGCTTTTACATATTTATCTTACCATTCCTTATTTGTGATTGTAATATGTATCCTAACACCACACATTGCTAGGCACTCACTGGTACAAAATGCTTTTGTGTCTGTTTACATGCATGTATGTGCATGTGCATGTATATGTGTGTGTATGTTTGTGTGTTTACATAAAGTAGCAAATTATTAAAACAATATAATTTCCTTTTGATGAATTCAGCAGGTACTTCCTTCTCAGTGCTAACACTCTGAGGCTGAAACTAGGAACCATCTACCTGAAGTGCTTGCAAAGTTTAAAAGTAGGCTTTATTCCATGTAGTTGGTTTTCAACAGCTGTTACTAGAACAAAAGGGGTATGTCTGCATGTGTGCAAGTCAAAGGAAAGGTATGTGCAGGTTTGCAGCAAAGAAAGTAAGGATGTATTTCTGGGAGTTGCAAGTCCTGGAGACACTGATGAGCTAATGCTCTCAACAGCCTGGCCATCAGGGTGTTGTGGGAGTACAGATTATATAGGGAAACAAATCAATCATCATGGAAACTTAGGGACTTGGGAGCTCAGATTTATATTAAAGAAATTAAATGATTACAATGTGGTTACACAGTTATCTCATAAAACACAAAAAGGAGACATTGTGTCTGTGTATATGCACATGTACATGTGTGCCCAGGTGCACATATAAGCCCAGGAAGGCATTGTAAATAAGGTTCAGTAAAGATTGAATATTGAGGAAATAAAGGGTTACGGAAACAAAACACTATTTACTTTTGACTTTCATTACTCCTTAACTGTAATGCACCCAGATCATGTTCATTCTAAACCTAATCTCTAGAAACAATAGCAAAAGAAAAGTTTACATTAAACAAGTCAGGATATAATTAGGGGCTTCCTTGAGATCCCTAATTAAGGGGACCATTTTCTGTTAGAGCCTGGAAAGTGCAAGCTTTCACACTTACTTTGAAACATACACTTCCAAGGACACAGGCACAGGTGGTTCCCACAGATTACTGTTTGTCTTCCTGATGTGACAACTTCAGTAGAATCATACTTTCTCTCCTAACTTCTTTTATCATTATCCATATAACATGCAAAAAAGTAAAACTACAAAGGATGACTCTGTTTTGTGCATGTAACACACCTTAGTTCACTCTTTTTTGAAAGAAATTTCAATATGTATGTAGTGTTTAAGTTACTAACTAAAAATTTGCCCACTAAATTGCTTCCATAGCTTCATCATCCTTAACTTAAAAAATTTGATCTTTCTTTTATAACATTTTATTAACTTTTTATCAAATAATCTGAAAAAATGGAACCTAATTTGAAAGAAAGTTCATTTCTACTGTGAAATTTTATTATTTATAAAATACTTTTTTTTCCTGAAATTGAAAATGATTTGTGTTTTCAAGCTTCCCAAATAAAACATTAGTGACCAGGTTTAACACATTATTGGCTACCTCAAGTAGTGATAAAATATATAACAAAGCATACCATCATATGTATAAAGCAAGCCCCAGAAAGACAAAAGATGGGGAAAGAGACAGGGAGAATATGTGAAGTAACAATAGCCAAAATCTTACCATATTTGATGAAAAACCCTTAATCAAAATATTCAAGAATTTCCATGAACACCAAGTAGGATCAACTCACATGAAAATAAAATGGCCAAGGCCAAGGAGTAAGAGAATCATGACTGCAACAAGAGGGAAGTGACTAACCATGTACGAAGGCTCCTCAATGAGTTTATTGGCTGAGTTTTATCAGAAACCATGGAGTCCAGAAGGCAGTGGAATGACAAAAGTGCTAAAAGATAAAAATTGCCAACCAACACTTCTCTACCTAGCAAAAATGTCCTTTGATAATGGAGATGACATTAAGATATTCTCAGATAAAGATAATATGGGAGAATTCATTGCTATCCCCAGCCCGAGAAGAAATGTTAAGTGGAGTCCTTCAGGCTGAAATGAGAAGACAGCAGAATAACTTGAAATCTATGAAGAAATAAAGTTATATAGGTAAGTATAAATATAAATAAATGCATAAAATGTATAGAATATTAATATATAAACATTTCTCTTTGATTTAAAGAACATTACATGATATAAATATGATAAATCTATGTCAATGAGAACACAGTATATGAAGATGTAATCTCCATCACAATAATGGCAAAAATGCTATTAAAATTAATCTGGTATTAATCCAAATTAGCATGTTATAAATTAAAATGTTAATTGTAACCTCCAGGGAAAGTAGTAAGAACACATTGCCGAATATATAATAAAAGAAACAACATGGGAGTTAAGTAGTACATTAGAAAATAAAAATAAAAAAACCAATAATGGACAAATTTTACAATAAAAAGGTAAAATATATAGAAAAAAATGATGAAAGGACAGATTTCAGTGCTACTTGATTTGTAATTAAATGTACATGGATTATACATGCCAATTAAGAGGCAGATATTGGCAGAGTGAATAAAAACTATGATCTATAAGCTACTACGAGTCACACTTTGAATTCAAGATGTAAAAAAGTCAAAAGTAAAAGGATAGAACAATATATGCCAAGCAAATATTAACCAAAAGAGAACAAGGCTGGCATTGTTAAGACAACTTTATGACAATTTTATTATAGAGACATATATGGTCATTTCATAGTGACAAAAGGTTCATTCTTCAAGGAGATAATTATAAACATTTTCCAATTAACAAGAAACCTCCAAAATACGCAAAGAAAACTGATAAAATTGAAAAAAGAAACAGACGCTTCAATAATAATAGTTGGATGCTTTATTTTTCAACTTTTAATAGTGGATAGAATCTGTTATTTCTTGTGATGCTGACATCAGCCGTCTGGGATGGCAGAGTGGGGGTTGTGACTCATTTTGTGGTTCAGAACACTTAGATTAAGTGGCTTACCCAGAGTTGTAACCACAGAACCAATCTAAAATGGCCTCGTCCTGTTTTTATCAAGATACTAAGTTGTTTTTTGGAGATAGCAGAGCAAGCCCTCAAATCATGCAGCTGGACAGACATCCACACTAGAGAAGAAATTCATCCTATAAATAACCTTTCAATGTTGCCAGGTCAACATCCATTTAGGACTACATACTAACCACACCCCACCCCCAATTCAAACACGTGATGCATGAAAAGTTGTGATTCCCAAGTACCTAGGCACTAGGCTCTCATGTTGAAACAATGTAATTCTATAGAATATGCATAACTTCCTCTGCTTCTTCCTTTAAGTGTAGCCCAAATACCCTCTGTGGTAAGATAGATTTAGCCTGTTTCCTTGTGGTTCAACTTAGCAATAAAAGCCTTTTCTTTTCCTAAAAGCTGGTGCTATAGTATTGGCTTCTAGGTGTGTTGGGTACCTAGCCCTTGCTCAGTATCAGTCACAATGATGAGTGATGGATCTGGGACAGGGAATATAGATGATTTTCTGGGGACAGAAGTCTCTGAACACCTGAACATGATGAGATCATGTCCTGGATGCCTAAACCAAGGGCTCTTCTCACTCCCTTTTCTACATCCTCCTGTCCCAAGGCTGCTCTGGGCATATAGCTGGTGCCCTGAGGAGGAGCCTGGCCCAAGAGAATGTCTCAAAACCTGACCCAATTCCTGGCTCTATGTTTTTTCTTTTTCTTATTTTTCATGTCCATTTCAAATTTAATGAGCACACAGGTGATGTTTGTTCCTGGCTCTAAGTTTTAAAACTTAATTTGAAATATAATGCCTTTCCTCCAAATGAAGACAGCCTAGATGGGCTGAGAGATACAAACATGTGTCCACCTCCCCCTCACTTTCCCCCTTTCAAGCACATGACTCTACCAGCTGCCTTGTAGTGACACTTCCTGGTGGTCAGGTGACCACCCTGAGCGACCAATAATCTGCTTGACTCCCAGCAGCCTCGGAACCCAAGACATTCCAACCAACTGCCTACCTGACAGTTGCTCAAAGAACTAGCTTCATCTTCAACTGACCAAACTGGGAAGAGCAGTTAGATTAATTACCTGGGAAAGCGATCTGCTGGGCTGAGTTTTGGTGGTTTAATGACTGAAGTCTATAGCTCCCAAGGTCTCACTGACCATTGACCTGAGCAGCCTGGACTCAGGCCTGACTGAGAGCAAGCAGTGGTTGCATTGGCTCTGAGTTGTGCCCCTTCCCTGCCCAAGTCTTTCCTCACCACACCCCAGACTCTGCTGCACAAATTAATCTAGTGACTGAACTCTACTGACCAGTTTTATTTCGTCAGTACCTTCAGCTGAGTGGAAGGGGGCAGGGGGCATTTGTGTCTCTACCTGTCCTTTGGCCAGGTGCTCATTTTCATGCTGCTGAACCACTGCTGGGGATGTAGCAGATTCTCTTGACTGCAGATGATTTTCATGAGAATCTTTTGTTTAAATTCTTTATGATCTTTTCTTTTTATAACCTGAGACACGATCCTGTAAAATACTTTAAAAATGGAACTGTTGATATATCGCTGGCAGGAGACCAGGGGGAAGTAGGAATTCATTCTCAAGTCACACCTCTGTTCTCCTTGTACATGAGCTGCCTATGAGGGTTGGCTGAATCTTAGTTGTGCTTAAAGGAGGGGTTTTTAGAAAATGCAGTCAGCAGTAATGCAATGGCTAGATGCAGTCAGAGGAGAGAAAGAGCAATTGGGAGGATCATTTTACATACTAAATGTCTAACCAATGTACTGTATACCTGAAAGTAATAGTAGAATTAAAAATAATTTAAAAAAAGAAGAGGGGGTGTTGCAGTGTGGTGTCCTCTTAAAATACTCAACACGCCGTTGTGTGGGGACATGACTTTATTTCAATGAGACAATATAGAACGTCAGCACAGCACAGTGACTGAGCATGGGAGCTGGTATCTGATGACCTGTATCACATTAGAAGCCATGTGAACTTGGAAAAGTCACTTACCCCCTACTTATTAGTATTATGAGGCTAAATATAAAAAATAAAATTCAGAAAGAGCCTGAAGAAAAATGACTGGTCCTTCATAAGTGTTATGTAACCGGTCAAATACTAAATGTCTGGAAGAATAAGCAAGAAATGTGGTAGTGGCTGCCTCCAGACAGGTCACTTGGGTGGCTAACGGGGCAGCGGAGGGTTGCTTTTAGTCTTTACCACTGTGGCAGCTTGACCCTCCCTGCCTGGCCATTTCCTACTCAATCATGTTAGTTCCTGACTGCCTTTCCCAGGACTCTCTGGCTGACATCAGATTTCTCATAGCTTAGCAACCAATCAATGTTCTCCTTCCTTATATAGAATATCTGTAACTGTGTAGGAATGCAGACATACGAGACTGTATAAAACTGCCTGCTACAATCGAGGCTCAGCCTTTGCATGAGAATTCACTGAGCCAGTGCAGGCATCAATAAATGCTGCTGCTTGTCTATAGCCTCAGTGTCCAGTCTCTGTGATCGAGAATCCTGCAAACTCATGCAGATGATGCTTTACAGCTTATGGAGAGTATCTGTTATCATCTCCTGTGATCCTCATGTCAGCCCTGGGTGTGGGCAGAGAAGGGGCTGTGACCCATACTTTATAGTTCAGGGCCCTGAAATTTCATAATTTTAAGTGACTTGCCCATAGTCACAACTGCTGACAGGTGTCCCTGGGACGAGAATGTAGTCAGTTCCCTGGGACTAAGATCCCTGAACCCCGAATCCTTTAGATCAAACCTTGGCCTCCTGACCCAGGGTCATCCTCCTTCCACTCCCCAAATCCTCCCGCCCCAAGGTGGCTGTAGAGGGACAGGCGGTGTCTGAGCCAAGGGAAGGGCACATGCTGGAGCCAACCTTAACCTATAC
>PVKZ01008237.1:0-17149 GCA_004027375.1 Macroglossus sobrinus | reverse complement strand
GGGGACGATGCACATAATTTGGGCTCTCCTGCCACTGCTCAGTGGGTAAGCTAGGTATGAGGTTGGCCTCTCTGGTCTTGCCAGGCAGCCCCGTGACCACTGATGGCTTCGTCTCCGTAGGGAAGTACAATCTGACTTAGAAACAGTGGATTTCCTGGCAGACTTCTTGGAATTTAAGCTGCTCACAGAGCAAGGGCCTGGGAAGTGGACCCCCTTGAGCCGCTTGGCTAGTCAGCAAATCCACAGGGACCCTGGTCCAGTCTGGACCCTGGGGAGGCCAAGGAGGAGCTATGCGCAGAGCACTGGGGGGTCTGGGGCGGAGCAGTGGGGTCCTGAGTGTGGAACCAAGTCTCCCTGTGTGCATCCACGCTGATGGTTCGGAGGTGGACAGTGGGGCTTTAGGGAAGGGGGAAGGCGGAGTGGGCTGGGTGGGCTGGTGACCGATGGGCCCTTGCCTGTCACACAGAGAGCGCAGGGCTGGCCCCTTTGTGGGCTGAGGCCACTGGGGCCGCAGGGAGGGTGCAAGCAGAGGGCACTGCCGGGGTGCTTCCATGCTCCCGTGTCCCAGGGCAAGGCCCAGCCGCCCCCTTCTCAGTTGCTCTCCTCTGGCCTGGGGGCCTGTCATCTCCCGCTTTCTTTTTTTTTTTTCTTTAAACTTGAAACACAGCAATTGGACAGAATTTTTTTTAAACCCCGATTATTATAAAATTCAAAATTATCAGCCTTTTCGGATTCCTCTCCCGTCTTTTCGACGTGCAGACACAGAGTGGACACCGGCCTCTCGAGGTTCCCATCTCTCCCCCAGTGGGATTCCACGCCCGAGTCTCCGTGTCCAGAGCCCGCACCAGGCGACTGGGCAGCTGCTCACGGGACCCCGTTAGCAGGACCGCGTTTGCTCACCGGCGCCCACCCCGAGAAACGCAATACCTCCTGCCCGCAGATAGTTGTGCGGGCTTCGCCTTCTCTGAGCCTCGTGAGGTTCATGACAGGGGAGAGGGAAGCCCGCATTTCGATTTACCTCAGGCTGTTCCAGTTCAAACCTGGACTCCCTCAGCTAGGACAGGGACAAGCCGTTTTTCACCTCTGTGCCTCAGGTTTTTGGTCCATAAAATGATCTCGGAGGGTCATTGTGAAGAGTGAATGATTTCATGTGTGGCTCATAATACTCCATAAAGGGTAGTGAGAGTAATAATCATAGTGACGACTACTACTATTAAATATGACCGCTATTATTCCCGTCGTTACTGTTACTTGTTGTGGGGAAACAGACAGGGTCCGTGAGCTGGGGCCTCGCTTCCCCAGCTCACCTGGAGCTTTTTTGAGCAGCCAATTAGCGACTGCAGGCTCCAGCCTCAGGCCCGAGATTCCTTCCCCCGGCCCCTCAGTGGGGGTCTAGAAGGAAGGAGATGTGAGCAGTGGCCTATGGCACCTTTTCTCCCGTCACCCCAGCCTTTAGCATTTGCATGAAATGCCCAGGGGGTTTTCACTGCGACATGTTTTTCTCACTCAGCCACCTGGTTGAGAGAGTGCAGGGGACCTGGGGGAGCACCGGGCCCCCAGGATCAGCAATGGGGAGGGAGGCGCTTCCCTCCCCCCAGGAGGCGCCCTGTGCACCCTCAGCCCTTTGTCCCTCTGTCCGATGACCCCTCCATTTTCCCGACCTGGGCTTGGGCTTCTGCTATTTCCTTGACCTGGAAAGTCAACCCCAGAATTCCTGCTCAGGCCCAGCAAACATCCTTTCCTCTAGGGATGCATCTCCTCTATCCCGGGGTGTGCTCCCCCAGACTCGGCCCCCAGGCAGCCCCTCCTGGAGCACCGTGCCCCACACCTTACCCTCCTCTGGCCCTTGCCAGTGCCTGGGGCACCTCTTAGCCTCTCATTAGGCGTTGTCTGTGCTCAGCTCTCGCTCCCCACTGGGCCCAGCCCAGAGCTCCCCGCACCACCCCACAACCCACATCTCTGGTTTTGGGCCCTGGGCCATCGCCTGCCCTTCCTGGTCACTCCCAGCTCTGACCCACTCTGCAGCTGTTCCCCCTTTTTTTTTTTTCCTACCCTTACATCATAAATCTGTCCTCCTGAGAGAGTGGCTCCAGATGGTGTGCGTGGAGCCATGCTTCCAGACCAAGTCCTGAAGCAGCCAAAGTGCCCCGTCCCCTTGAGCACTCAGAGCAATGATTTTTACTAGCGACTCTTGGGCACGGGGCAAGGGCCTGGTGAGGGCCGCTGCTGCCAAGTGGCCTGTGGAGGAGGGAGCCCAGCACACAGTGCCCCGAGATGCACTTTCCAGGCCCAGGGCTGCTCCGAGGCTCCACGGCAGCCTGTGCTCAGAGTCTCCAACAGACACTGCAGCCGCCAGGCAGGGACGGGCCTTCCTGGGTAAAGTGACCCTGTGCCTGCTCCTCCCGGCTGTCTGGCCCGGCCAGTCCATTCCCCAGCCCTACATCCAGGACGCTTTTTCCAGCCAGCTTCGGCTCTTACCTCCTCAGTCTCTGAGACCCCAGGGCCCCTGCCCACCCCCCTCCCTCCTCCTCCTGGGCATTCTCACCTGCTCGCTCTGCCCCAGAATATGCCTTCTGTGGTGTCTGTTAACTCTCTGCTGGCCAGCGTGCCATGGCCTCTGGACAGCTGCTGCAGCCGTCAGCCAGCCCCGGCCAGCCCCACGGCAAGACCCAGACCAAAACCGGGCTTGGGCCCAGAACTAGGGTTTCCTCCCGCCTGAGGGCTGTCAGCAGAAGGGGTATCAGCATAAACCACCTTTGAGTAACACCCGCCCTGAAGAAAAGCCAGGTAAGGGAGAGCAAACCAGGCCTGAAGGCCTCCCCGCCTCGTTGAAAAGGGATATTCTACTCCAGGGGAGGGTGAAGGCCTCAATCAGACAGACTGCCACCCCGGCAGGACTAAGCCCCTCGAAATGGGGTGCTGGGTCGGAGGTGGGGGTAAGTTGGCATATTCATTTTCTCAAGCTTGGCCTCTGCCGTTTCATGGCATCGGGGCAAACGCCGAGGCCTCCCAGAACCTCAGTTTCCTAATCTGTGCAATGGGAGGGCGGGAGGGAGAGAGGCCTGCAGGGGACTGCCAGTCCGGCTTTCTGTGACTCATTGACTATTTAAAACAATAACAAAGCCTTGGAGCTGGGCGATGGAGAGAGAGGGAACAAAGCAGGGCCTGTCTGGTTGTGCTGGACTGGCTGGGCTGCCCCACGCAGGCCTTGCAGAAGTCAAGGCCAGGGCACTTCCCTGCCTCCTACTCCCTGGGTCTCAGACCCGCAGGACACACTAGGAAGGGGAGGTGCCGGAAATTAATTACCCGAGAATCTTTTCTTTCAGGGGACTATTTACATACCTCACCCCTTGAGGGGGAAAGGGAAGTCTATTACAGCACATGAAAGTTCCCCTTGTTTTAAGGTCACTTTCTCGTACCCTTATTTTTTTTTTTCCTTAGGACAACACAAATCCTCATTATAGATACTTCTGTTATTTCAGGAAAAGGAGCCATACTCAATAACGAGATCTCCGAATAAAGTTCAATTCGTTTTCATCTCTCTTTCCTCCCCAAATATTATTGCTAGAAATGTTACATTATCATAAACCAGAGAGTTCAGGCTGCATATAGGGTTGTAACAATTGTCATCTTTCTCTGGATACAAATTCTGATTACGGCCCTCATGTTGCAAAGACCCCTCTCCTTCACTTTGGTGTTTTCTTCGTATTTTTTTCTTTGCTGGATACACAATTCGGATGGTCAGAATTAAGAGGGTTTGTGTTGGAGTCTCCCTGTGTCCTCCTCCCTGCCAGACATCCATGGGGCAAGGAGCGAGAGGCAGGGGTGTGTTTCAGGCGGGGGAGGATATGGGGAGGATGTGGGAGGGGGCTGATGCGAGGGGCGCTCCCAGAGGAACCCCCCGCCCCCTGCTTTTGGCAATCCTTTCCCAGATCTGGGGAAAGTTCTGGGCCCAAGGCCTCCTGGCTGGGCCCCACCTGCAGGAGGAAGGGAAGGGTGCTCCAAGGTGCTCCTTGGAGGTGAGGTTCATGCTTTAGAAGTTCCCAGGTGGACTTCCTTCTCCCGCATCCATGTCGCAGACTGCCAGCAGGCAGGACGGGCACTTCGATTTCATGAGGGGTCTGCGAGGGCCTTCTTCGTGGTCCGCTGACGCTATAAGCGCATGCTGCCCCGTAGACCCGCCTGCTGCATGAGTGGAAGCACCTCTGGCATGCCGGACCCCGCAGCTCTCCCTCCCGCCTCCTCGCTGGGGTCTGCCTATACCTCCTGCAAAGCCCCTCCCTCACTTCCTCCCTCACTTCCTCCCTCACTTCCTCCTCTGGGGCCTAGGGGTTAAGAAACTGGCTTTGGACTCAAAAGAATCTGTATCTGAATCCACTTCCACTTAGGAAAATGTCTTCGCTCCTGTGTACGGTCCTTCATCTGTAAAATGGAGTTCCATAACAGCTACGACCAAGATGGGAGGATTTGGAATTTAGATAAAACGCCTCACGCGCCTTATCTGGCGCCTGACACATCCACAGGTTGTCGGGGGCCCGATAGGGGCGCCGAGGCTGTCTTCACGCCCACCCACGCTGCCTCTAGCGTCTCCTCGGAGGCTTCTCATCTCTGTCACGGTTTCCCCCAGTGAAACCCGAACTCGCTTTTGCTTTAACCGTGTTGCGCGAATCACCTTTCCACTCTTCCAGGGCACGTTGGCTGGAAGGGCACGCCCTCTGTGTGACCCAGCCGTTGTCCACCAAGCACTTTACAAGCAGCTTCCTCCCACGGCTGAAGGTGGGAGTTGCTTGGACCCCCAGTTCCTAGGAGGAAACAGAATCTCAAAGAATTCAAGCCCATGGCTCAAGGGCACACGGATGATACATGTCAGAGCCGGGACTCAGGGCTCTGCTGCATTTCAAAGCCTGCCCTGTAACCAGTCTGTGGCCTTGGGAATGCCACTTATTATGCACGATCCCTGTTTGCCCGGGGTTCTGTGGAGGAAGTTAGGATGTTTGACCTGGAACAGAATGACCAAAGGTCACAGCGCTTGCTGAGGTTGTGCTTCTGCTTTTCAGGGTCTTTCTCATCCATGAAACTTGCTGTGGTCATTGTCTTGCCTGAAGCAACGGCACCGTCCTCAGCTGCTGTGGACCCACTGGTCAGAGTCATGTGCGAAGGGAGCATTCATAGGCCATAGACAAGGGTGCTGGGCCTTTCCTGTGAGCAAGGAACTTTGGCGCCGAGATGCCTTACGGCTCGCTTATTCTAAGGCTCTCTGCTCCATTGTTTCTTGACTCGTGGCCTCGTTTGGGATGAAGCAAGGACAGTTCTTTCTTATTTGTGGACAGATTGGAGACCTTTTTTCCTTTATTGCGATCTCATCGTTAAAAATAATGCTTTTTTGCACGGTTAGCTAGTTGTTTGAGGGGCGGTAGGAAGGTGAGGCCCGCCTTCCCATAGAGTGGGCTGCTTGCCCCCAAAGGGACCCAGAGACCTGGAGTGTAAGGGAAGAAACAAGGCCCAGGCCCTGGGGACAGCCCTGAGTCTGGACCCCCAGCGTTCATCCCTTGCCCCAGTGCCAGCTCTCTAGATGGAGCCGAGTCGTCCGCCATCTCTAGGGTCCGAGCTGCACATCGTGGAATGAGTATGCAGCTGCACCCCCACGGCCCCCACAGAGCTCACACTAAGAGTGAACCCCACCCCACAGACAGATGCCGGTGCAGATGTGGGGACTTGCCGTGTGGACGTGACTCTGTGGTTGCCGTGATCGCGGTCCCCATAGCGCTGACCCCACGGGCAGGTGTCAGAGCTGTCTCCGTAGAGCCTTGGAACCCCTTCCCCTGGCCCTGCCCCTCGGGGTGATTAGAGACATTTTATGGAGTAAGGGAGAACCTGGAGCTGGAGAAGGGAGGGCAGAGGGATTCTGAACCGCCTACCTTTCCATTTGAGCTGGTTCCCTTCTCAGCCCCCATTGTCATTTTGTTCAGCAAACTCTAAACTGAGGAAGCCTGCCACCCAGGCGCCTGTGGGTGAGAGAGAACACACAGGGCGACTGCAGCCGGCAGGGGCACAGGGGCCCACAGGTCATGGGAGAGCAAAAAAGGGTGCCTAGGTATTCTCCAGAGTGAGGTTTTGAATCCCTCTTATGATCCTCCCTCCATTCTAAATCAAAGGACATGAATGCTAAACCGTGGTTCTTGCCAGTGCTGATAAGCAAAATGAGTGAATGCAGGAGTCTCATTAAGAAAATCCTAAAATTTTAGTCTTATCACCGCCGCAACATAATACAGTAAGTATGTTAATTCTAACCTCCCTCAGCTCCCCCCCCCCCCGCCCCCTGAAATCCCTTTCAGCTAACGCGGGCAGAATGAACTGCCACTCCCGCTACAAGCCGAGTCCTGTCTGATTCGGATTTGCCCCCTCGCCTTGGCCTTGTGGAGTGAATCTCCTCCCGTTTGAGTGGACAGGGCTGGGCCCCCTCACAACTCCAGCTGCCTCTGCCGTTTTTCAGTTCGAAATCCCTACTGGGCGCAGGGTCCGGCAGCGGGAACGGTGCGATGTCAGCGTCAAGCTGAGTTCTTCTCTTTGCAAGAGCCAATGGGCTGAGGCAGGAGCGCTGATTTATAGCCCAAGCCTGCCAGCTGACCTTGTCCCCAGCAAAGACTCATTTCAACAGGCTTCAGGTCCAGGCGATTGTGCGCTGTTTGTACTGCTAGGACTTGGCGAGGATTCTACAATTCCTGTTAGCAAGAGGAAACAGGAACCTTGAAGTAAGTACTTACCTCGTAAAGAGACGGTTCAGGGAGGGAGGCTTCTGCCTCTTTCGGGAGCTTGTCTGGACACCTGCAGCCCTGCTCTGTGATGATAGTGAACTTTTTTACTCGCGTGTTATACTTTTCTGAATTTCTTCCCCATATGGTTTTTTTTTTCTCTCTCTCCATGACACCTCATGGGGAGGTAGGGTTTACTCAAGTATCCCCCTTTCTCAGAGAGGGGAGCTGGTGCCAGAGAGGTGAGATGATGTGCTAGGGAGTGGCCGAGCCCGAACCCAGTGCCCGGCTCCTCATCTGCATCTCGCTCCACCAAACCCCAGGCTGGCCCGGCCGGGAGGGCCAAGGAGCCTGCAGTGACACAGGTGCCAGCGGGTGTGCCCGGGCTCCGGGCAGACGCCGGTGCTCAGAGGGGCTGAGGGGCCGGGAGATGCCGTGCCACCCGGGACACACGAGGGGTGCCCAGGGAACAGCTGGGCGGGGGCGGCTGCAGAGTCCTGCGATGGATGTTTGCGGCTAACGGGAGGGTGCGCGTGTGTGTGCCCCGGGCCACGGCGGCCGCACTGCTGGCATCACATGTCAGCGGGCCCGGCGTCACACGGCAGCAACATGATCCTGAGCACAGTGCGCGCGAGGGGAAGCGTGCCCCCGGGTCCGTGGTCTTCGGCTCGGGGAGGGGCGGGGGCCGGTGCAGGCGCAGGCGCGGGCGGTGTCGTGTCCGTGTCCGGAAGCGCTCTGGCTCCGTCTGCTCCCCTTCTGTGCTGGCCTCGCCAGCTTTTTTTCAGAATAAGCCATGCTGCGTGTGCCTCCCAAGACCCCATAAGAACGCTGTGTCTAAAAGTCAGAGTTTCTGAAGGACTCTGCAGGGAGAGGACACTTTTTGCACATTAGGTACAAAAATGTTCCAGGAAAACGAAAGCCTCCCCGTTTTCTAGCTTCTCTGCAAAAGAATTAGAAAGGCATTTTCCAAGGGACGGTGGGGGGAGTGAGGGGAGGAGGGAGGCCATTTTTATTTCCTGGGGATCTTATTTAGAAGTATGTTTGCTCCCTGCCATGTTTTCCTCAAACCCTCTCAGACTTTACGATCTCCAGAGTTGGCTGGCGTTCTGGGCTGTAAGAATACATACTGTTACTTTTAAGGTTTTTCAAAGATTTCCCCGAGCCAGTGGAGCACCCAGGGAAGGCAGGCCAAACTCACAGTCTCAGGATGCGGGGAGCTAAGTGTTCCACTAGACACGGAGGAGGGAGGAGGAAAGCGGAGGGGACGAGGGCTCTGAGAGCTGGAAAGAGAAGAACGCTCCCTTTGTTCCAGTGCCCACTGCTTGTCCCTGAGCCTGGTCCCCGCCGGAGGTCAGAGGACACTTCTGGGGCTTGGCATGGAGAATTCTTTTTTTTTTCTTTTCTTGCTTCCTCCTGCCACATGGCTTCAGATCATGACATTTCTATTTGGTGCTGTCAGTGCCTTGGTTTGAGGGGAATGTCTGTGCACCCAGGACTCTAGGCCAATAAGAAACGGTGCCCAGAGCCCGCTGGCATCTGCTCCTGCCCGGTCTCTCTTCCTGTTTCACATGACCAGCAGACAAGGAACAGTTCCTTCCCCCAGACACGGGCAGCCCTAAGTGAGGGGTGATGGGCCAGGCCCAGGACCCCCGCCCTGCACACGCGTGTCAGGCTGCGGCTCAGCTTCAGCCCAGCCCGGGAAGGGTGCGGTACTGAGCCAGCGTGACTGGCCTCACTCCATGAAACTCAGTGATTAAATAACCATGAGCCCCCAGCCCCTACCCCTACCCCGCGGGCGGCCTGCAGAGCCAGGGCCCACCAGCTATTTTTAGAAGGCTGTCAGGTGCACAGGACACCCAGTTGCCTTTTTCTGCCTCTTTGGTGTCATTATAGGGATCCCGTGTCTCTGCCATGGGCCCTGCCTGTTCTGCCATAAGATTTTCACTGCAGCCAGAGCAGCCGCTAAGCTCCCTCCCAATATAACCCAGCCATCCCTCTGGCCTGGCCCGGACAAGGCAATGAGTCACTGAGATCCTTGGGCCCACGGTCATTCTCCCCTCGGAAGCACAGATGTCGGACACTAATGCTTGCCCTTCGCTTCTGAGAGAGAGAGAGTTTTCAAAGGTCAGAAGGTGAAGTCAGTTCAGGAAGAGTCTTGACTTTGGCGCCCACCATGAGGAGTGTCAATCCATCGAGCAGAAGGTCCTATAGGGTCTTTGTTCTCCCAGAAAGGTGCTCAGCGCGTGCAGTCAAGCAGGGGCCTGACCGTGCACACGGTGGAGTTCATTACCAGCAGATGCCGGGAGCTGTGGGCGTTCCGAGCGAGCTTCCTAGAGGAGGTGGTGCGTGAGCTCAGCCTTGACGGACAGGCAGGGTTTGGGCAAGGAAATGGGGCAGGGGAGGCATCGCAGGCAGAGAGGAACTCCGAAACTGTGCTTTTGGCCTAAAGGAGACACCCCAGGCTGGCAGATAGGGCTCCGCCTGGAGAGAGTGTGAGGTGCTAAAAGCCTTGAATGGCAGGCGAGCTGTTTGGACGTGATGTGGTGGATCAGAGCCACCGAGGTTCAGAGCGGGGAGAGGCAGAGGGGCCTGGCGGCATGGCGGCCAGCTCCGCTCCCTGCTGCCAGGATGGTGTGGGGGTCTTCCTGGTCACAGCATGGAGGTGGCAGCAGCTGGGGGACAGCATCCTGGAGGCCCCACCCTCCTCGCCGGGTTCACATGCCCAGAGAGTGCCGTGAGCTGGGGCCACCGCGGGGCTCCCAGGAGCCCATCACGGACATCCCTTCCCAGCTCCGCGGTCCGTGACGTCAGGTCAGGCCAGGAGCTCGAAATCGGGGGGGAGTCATCACACAGCGAAGACCGGCAAACGCTGCTCACCAGGGTCTGACTGGCTCCGTCTGTTCGTCTGTCCCCACGTCCCCTGGTGGTGCCAGAGCTGGGGGACAGGGAGGCTAGGAAGGGCCTCTGCTGAGGAGGAGGGTGGGACCGGCAGCGACACACTGACGAGCAAGGTGCCTTTGTGGACACGTGTCACCCCGCTTCCCTGTAGAGGCGGCTGGCACGTGGGAGTGGGAACGGTCCTCCGCCAGGAGTTGACCATTTATTTGTTGGCCAGTTCTGAAACCAAACTCCTTCACACGGACGACACTGCTCGCCTGCGGGAAACTTGTGCTTCCTCCCTGTCCATTTCCTCACCTGGGCAGGCTCCGCCCGGCCACACAGAACTACTTTCAACTCCTTACATGTCCCCTGCTTCTCCTCCCTGCGAGCTCGGCTGGCCGGTGCCTTGCCTCCTGTGGAGTCCCTCTCAGCCCGCCTCACGGGTGTCCTTTGGCCCCCGCCACCTCGGCCCAGGCCCGGCGCTCGGTGCCCCCAGTGAATGCACGTGTGCCGGGAGCTCTCCTGTTGCAGGCTGGCAGAGCCAGGGAGCCGGCGCAGGGAGGGGGGCCGCCTTTTCTGGGGTGGGCAGAGAAGGCATCTATTTGAGCAGGGCTCAGAGCGTCTGGTTAGTCCCAGCTACACGGTGGAAAAGCACCAGGATTTGCTCCATGCCTTAGAGTCACAAAGCGCTGAGCCCATAGAACCCACCCAGCAGCCTGCCGAGAGGAGGAGCGCTCCGCTCCCATTGTACAGACGACAAACTGAGGGGGCCGACTGGTAGACCCCAGGCCTTGGCCCCGACTCCCGGGACCCTACATCCTGATCTGGCTCCCTGAACAGAGGGCTTCAGACGGCTCGTCCCAAGTAAACTCAGACATCGGGAACAGCCCAGCCCCCCCCTCCCCTGCCAGGAGGTGCAGGTGCAGAACCTGACTCCACAGACAGGTCTCCAAACCCGTGACCACCATCCCCTACAAGGCCTCGCTCCCGAAGCACGAGCTTTAGTGGCGGTGATGAATACACGGCTGCGTTTGTCGTTCTTTTGGGAAAAGAAAAACCTGGCTCCTTAGAGCTATTGTATTTTATTTTTCTGTAAAGAGGAAATTAATTTTAGTCTTTCTTTTTGGTTTAAAATGTTGTTCTTTGCTTTTTCTGCCCTACAATTTAAAAGGAAACATTTGTCTGTTGAGAAAAGAAATGATAATTATAGACTAAAAATTGTTTCTATTCTGATTTGAAAAAGTGACAGAAAAAAAAAAATTCCATCGCACAGATGGAGGGCTGCTGACGGAGGGTGTTTAACAATGAAGCCCCGGCCGGTGTGGGGCTCAGAACGACACCCCCGGCGGGCTTGGGCTCCCGTGTGGTCCAGGCCGGGGGCTTTTTCCGAGTCCGGTCTCCATTTCCGAGGCTTGTCCGTAGTCCCTGTGGGGTCTGGGCATTGCACCCTCCACGTGGTTTGCTGGTGGGAGGAGGCTGTGACCAGTCAGTTTACCTGTAGATCGCTTGGGCCCCGGTAGGTGAGCTGTGTGGAGGCAGGTGTCCGAGAGCAGGTGTCCAAGAGCAGGTGTTCAAGAGCCACCTAGCTTTATTCCCTCAGCCGAGAGTTCTACTGTTCAGCCTCACAAAATTACCATTGCTCCAAGTCCCTCGATCAATAAAGCAGGAAACTGATTAGACTGTGAAATTAAACTAATAATGTCATGCTATTAACCCTCGATCGATGGGGAAAGAGCTCAAAGTGAAGGCTATTTCCTAAATCCATATTACCCTTTGGATACATGTATTTACTTTTTGAAAGAACTCCTAGGACTGCACGCACCCCCCACACCCCTTTCTTTCCCGCAAACGCAGTGCAATGGAAGTCAAGATAGGTTAGTCAGAGCCAAACCTGCCAGGTGACTGGGGTAGAGCAGCCCCTTGGTTCTTGGGGTGGCTGATGGGGATGGCCTCAGTGCTTCTGCTACGTGTGTGATCCCACCCTCACCTTGTGACCAGGAACTCCTCTTTGGGGTTCATGCCAGGCCATCCCCCAACCACGTCGGGGACCCAAGTAGCACTCACTGGTTGGAGGGCTCCCTTTTGAACTCTCACGTGACTCCTGGGTTCGCACCATCGCCATGCACACTGCAGTGTGGGGTTGGCTGAGCCCTTTGGGTGTTTCACCCGAGAGAGAGCAGTGATCGTGGTCCTTCTCATTCTCCTCCTGTCCCGTCCCCCCCCCCGCCATTACTCCCCGCTTCCCCCAGCACAGGCTGATGGGAGGCAGTAAGCATATCTGAGAGTGAGGGGCAGGTGTTGGGGATGATTCCCAATATATCCCGATCACTCTGAAGGGCCAGCTTGGGGGCAGAGCACGGTTCTTACCTGGAAGCAGTCTTCAGCTGGGACCAGCCCCCACCTGCCTCTCACCTTCCGGCCTGTCCGTCAGGACAGTCTCCTGAGACGGGTGGTCAGCAGTGCGAACTAGACTCCAGTCACGATACAGCAAAGGCTCGCGCGTCGCAGTGTCCGGGACCACGTCTCAGGTGTGGCCAGGTCCTGAGGGGCCACGCCTCTCACTCGCCCAAGAGCTCCACGTGGATCAAGCTGGGCCTCCAACGTGAAGCCCCCAGACCAGCTGAACTGCAACACTTCAGTCCTCCTGGCTCTTTCCGTTTGCTCTGCAGGGCACAGCCTAACCCCTCGGAGCGAGGGAGGCAGGAGGTAGTTATTCCCACTTCAGGGACGAACACGGTGAGACTGAGCCCTCGAGGCACGTACGTGGTCAATACGGCTGAAGACGGCGCAGGCCCAGCTCTGGAACCCGGCCCGGAGCCCTTCGGCTGCCTGCGTCCTGTTCTAGAACTGTCGAAGGCTTTGTCCTTCCCTGGCCTTGGCCCTGAAGAAGGGCGAGCGTGGCTCTCTCCCCTTGGCCCTCCCGCGGCTCGTCCCCCTCCGAGACCTGTCGTGTCTATCGCGGTGGCGTGCTGCCAAGGTTCAGACCCCCTCTCTAAAAGTGGGGATGGTAGTTAATAACTAATTACTCTAATGATCCTGCAGAAATTCTGGAGACCTGTTTTAGGAGAGATGTCAATTAGAGCCATCTGCACGGTGAATAAAGGAGCCCTACCCCAGCTGTACTGTTGAAACATGTTAGCGTTTTCCTACCAGCGGCCATATGGTACTTAACGAAAGTGAATTGTTCACACTGCACACCCCGCGCCTCCTGATGAATACCAGCATTTTGTTGTGGAAAATAGTTCTTCCATCGTGCGGCATATTTTTCAAGGCCGTACGTAGCGAGTTGGAAGCCGGCAAACCCTTAAATGCAAGAACGACTTCCATCACCTCGAGATGCTCTTCCCCCCCATCCCAGCCCCGCCCCGGCTCCCACATCCCCACCTGCGCCTCGTCCTCAGCATCTGTTTCTGAATCCGTGCAGGAGCGCCGAGGCCACGCAGAGATGCTTGCCCCACCCACCGTGGCGCTCCCATTCGTGCGAAATTAGAGGCAGGGCGTCTGACGCCGTGTAGAGTGAGAACTCTGAGTTCCATTTAGAAGGGCACGAAACACTGGGCCAAAGTTCACCAAGAGCAGGAAAGTAGTACAGGATGTTTAATTGGTTGTGTGGCTTCGAGGAAGGGTTAACTTTCTATTTGCGGTCTGTTCCTTTCAAGAAGTACAAAGCTCAGGTTGACACCTGCATGCTCACTGAGGGAGAGAAGAACCGTTTCTGGGGCTCAGCGGAACTGCCGGAAGCCTCTCTCGTCCTTGTCATCAGCGCAGACAAGGCCGCCAATCAGTAGTGACCAAAAGTCGTTGACGCCTGGTGGCCAATCCCTGACCTGAGCCCAGATCGCCAGGTCCAGGTACAGCCACCCTGTGGGTTCCATTCACTGAAAACAGGCACGTTGCAGAAGCAGACCTGTGCCAAGGTCAGGCCTACGTTGGGCCAGGAGGAGAGCTGCTGAGAGTCTGCCCCCAGCCCCGCCCCCCTGCCAGGTCGTGCCGCGCGAGGGGACCCTCCACACCCTCTTGGGGGTCTGTGGCCCCGACGAGCTGAAGGCCCAAGGCTGCCATGAGGAAGCTGTTTTATTGCGGTCTGCTCTGGGACCAGCAGGATTTTGCTCACCGACAATGTCTATTTCAGAACTTTCCCCCAGAACCGAAGTCACTTATTAAAGCTTAATAAAAGGCGAGGCTGACTGGAATTTGCGATGCGGAAGATCTGCTGCAGGCCCAGACACCCGAGATGAGCCGCACAAAACCGTGGCCCCATAAATCTCACTTATTTCCAATTCAGCAGCCACTGATCCCAAGTTACAGTAACGATCCCAAGTTCAGTCGAACACGTCCTGGAAGGAAATCCTTCTGTCTGAAAATATGCTCCCATGGGTCCCTGATCCACAAACTGCACCATTTGCTCCCTACGTCTGTGCCCTGGGTATTTTCTCATTCTCACTGACACTTGGTACCATAGCAGGCATGTGCCTGAAAGAATCAAGTCACAGTGACTCCCAGGTGGCCCTTGCAATGAGGTGACCAAGCCCTAGCCTAGGGCAGCCTCTACGGCCCTTGTGATGAAAGGTACCCAGAGCATCTCAGAGAAGTCAGCAGCCTTTCTACTACTAGGTCGATTCCAGGACACAGCCCTGAGACCAGAACTCACCCCATCTGGAGCCACACGCCTGGTTGTTAAAGCTAAAGTGTTAACCCTTCTGCATTTGGGGAGGTGGGGGTGGGGAAGGCTGAGGCCAGTCTGACACACATGCCGCCTGGTCCGAACGTGAATACTGTGCTCGGACACTGAATTTGACGAATTGCATTATAAAATTTAAAAACAAATTTAAAACTCTATTAACTCCCTGCGATGGCCTCCTCCTGGAGTACACAGACAGCAACGGCTCACTGGCAAGGAGAAAAAATACTCTCGTTCGCAATGTGCCTCGCTTGCAGCAGAATGGAGACGGGTGGGAGCTGGTGGGCTGGGTGCTGGGCCCACACGCCCTCTGCCCCGAGCACGGCTTCCTGCTCCCAGGTCAAGAGCAGGCCCCGCAAGCAGGCCATCGCAGGCTGCACCCCTCCAAGGTTAGACTTAAGTCTGGCTCCTATGTTAAAAATCTAAATTCCACTTTCTTTCAAGGCTAAAACACTTCTTTCAAGACTGGACCACGGGAGTAATGAGCTTACACGATGTGGCTGAGGCCTGGGGAGTGGGGAGCTCGTGCACACTAGACGCCTGTGTTTTGTGGGTCAGCATGTGGGAGTCAGGCAGGAGGAGGTGCGTCCCCAGCGTCACCCACTCCACCCTCTGCACAGGGAGAAGGGTCAGAGCAAGGAGGGTCCGTTGTTCGCCACAGGCCTCTCAACGGAAGAGCATCCAGACAGGAGCGGGTACTGGCCTGACTCCAGACTACCAACTGGAGAGAGATTAACTTTTGTTGAGAAAGGAGGCAGCCCCACAGCTGTGTGTGCACGTGAGCGGCGAGGAGGAGCTTAGCTGGCAGCGAGGAGTCCTGGGGGCCCCGGCGAGGGCGTCCTCCACGTCTCTGCAACTCAGAGAGCCCACGCCAACGAGCACAGGGGCTCACGTGGCCTAGTCTTCAGGGAGCTCAAGGCGTTTTCTGCCAACCAGTGGCTTCTCTGTTTGAGAGGCAGCTCTCAGTCCTTTTATGTGCATAGAGTAATCTGGAGATATTTGGGGAGAGGTGCCCACATGGCAGGCTTGGCTGTCCAAAGACAGCAGAGAAACTGCATACATGAGCATATAGAGGGGAGTGTGTGTGTGTGTGTGTGTGGTGTGTATGTGTGTGTCTATGCGTGCAGATTTGTGTCTAAAAAAGTAAGCTATGCCTTATAATGTGGTGGCTGCCCACTGGCCATTCCTGGAGCAGGTTCAATGTGGACTCTGCACCCGGGGATGTCTTTCTCAGAGCGCCCTTCAGGGCTGGTGTTCCACCCTCTCTGGGGAGGGGCCCGGCGTGGGCTGGGGCCCAGGAGACTGAAAGCTCCAGGCCTGGCGGGACTGTGGCTTTCGGTGTCAGAGACCATGTGAGCCTCTCCCGGGAGTCAAGCAGCTGATGCAATGCAAGAAACTCTTGGTCATAGACGCAGGTTTCCATGTTGGTTCTCGGGAGCCTTGACCTTGACCAGCAGAGGAAAGCCAGGGAGCTCCCGGGATGCTCCTCTCCTGGCAGCTCTGGATGGGGCAGGGCGTTTGGAGTGAAGGGAAGGGAGATGGCATCTGTAATAGTTTGAGGACGCCCCCTCGGGACTAGCAGTATAAGCAAGAATCCAGGGCATCCCCGGTAATGAAGAGAACAGAATCTCATCCTGCCAGTGCACTCTCTAGAATATATCCTTTCCTGGACAGTCATGCTAATTACAGTGCTTCCAACCTCTGTGAATCGGCTTTGGGCCATTTGGTATAAATGACTGCTTTTAGAAAAAAAATAATGAGACTAATTAGCCCCCATTATTTTAAATAATGAGATTTTCCTATGACTCGTAAGAAAACAGAGATGTATGTGTGCATAATGCAGAGATTACATAGCTCTCCTTGTGAGTGTAATGTTGTTCCTGCCATTCTCCTTGAAATTCGAACGGAAGGAGGCAAGTCCCCAGTCTTCAGAATGCCATTCAGCACGGCCTTAGCCCCTGTCCCACTTCCCCTTGGTGCTGTAGGCGATGCTTCAGTTCTAGTGTCTTTCTTCTAGAACACACTTCTTCCCACAGCACAGTAAACTGCTGAATAACGTGGGTTTCAGAAACATCCAGACCCGGGTTGAATCCAGGTGTACTGCTTTGTCAACCTGGGAAGTCACTTAGCCACACTGCACACAGTGTGACTTCTCTTGTAAGGGTACGCGTCGTCATTATTGTTTTATGTTTATTCAACAAAAATCCTGAATGTGAAAACCTAGCCCGAAGCTCATTGCATAATAGGCATTCAATAAATGATAGTTCCTATTATGTCCCAATGCCTTTGTTGACACACAGTGTTCTTTCTGCCAGCCTGGAATTTTCCTCTCTCTTTTGCCTTCTGTTGAAATCCTGTGCATCCTTTAAAGCAGGGGTCCCCAACACCCAGGCCACAGACTGGAGGAGGTGAGCGGAGGGCAAGCAAGTGAGGCTTCATCTGTATTTGCAGCCGCTCCCCAGCGCTAGTATCACTGCCTTGGCTCCACATCAGCTCATCAGGCATTAGGTTCTCACAAGAGCATTGGTCCCTGGTGCCAAAAAGTTTGGGGACCACTGCTTTAAAGGATAAGTCTGAATATTTCTGCCTCCAAAACCCTGCCTTGATGGCCTCAGTCAGAAGGACACACGCCTTTGCAGCATCACAAGATGCAACTTGTGCTCCAGCCCATCTGTCATTTTCTGTTTCTGCTCAGTGTCTCCCCAGCTGCACTGAGTTTCGTGCATGCAGGGACCATTCTTTACCCTGTACCTACCAAGGTGGCATCCAGCACCATGTCTGCACAGAGTGGATGCTCACGGCCTACTTGTAGAGAGAATGAATGGGGTTGAGCTGT
>PVKZ01008236.1:0-17349 GCA_004027375.1 Macroglossus sobrinus | reverse complement strand
ATAGCCTATCACCAGAGTACCAGCAGTTATGCGTGGGCGGTGGGGCATTCCTGGAACAACTGAGACCGTAAGGGGGCTGGGTGTACTGTTAAGTAAACGGGAAGTTTAAGCATGGTTCTGGGCTCCCACAATATAATATTTTTTTAAATATCTGTAATTATGACAGATATCATTACATGTCATATATTTAGACATTTTATATAATTTATGAAACATATTAATAATAGGATATGTATACAAATGCAACATAATTATTATTTCTTATTTGACAGTGCTTCTCTTGTAATGTTAACATATTAAGTAAGCCTAATTGGTTTAATATTCCCCTTTTAGAGAATGAGAGGAGAGATCCTTTTTGAAATGTTCCAAACATTCTTCTTAAATATTTTAGTTATTAGTTATTTTCAGGTTAAAAGAAAAATTTTATTTTAAAATATGAATTCTGAGAACTTGTTCAAGAATATTAAAAGTTTTAAAACACTTGGTCAAATAGAATCATAGGTCTTGTGAGATAACTTATTTATTGAATCAGAGTAACAAAGACTTTATAGGCAAGTACAAATAGTTAAAACAGTTGTGAGCAAAATTTAGCACTTTTAATATTAAGAAGACTCAGTTTACTTAAGTAATCAAGGACCCTGATGATAAAGAGAATGAGAAATTATTTTAATAAAACACTAAACTCTTTGGTTTTCTTTTACAATCTTTTATGAGAAGCATACAGTCATAGTACAGGAAAACTTTATACTTTAGCAGATGAAACAATTTAAAATTTTAGTCTTATATAAGCCCACCATTGACGTTAATGTAGAGAGAAGGCAAGAGAACTAAAATGTTAAATCAAGCTACATTCAGAGACTGCAGTATGCTGATCAGCCCTGCAGCCAGACCATGAGGACATATGCAGAACAAAGGAAGACCTCTGCTGGGATTTCTAACAACTCATTTCCCACACCTGTGAAAGGGAATGATAAAAACAGTCTTTGATTGGCTCTCTACACAAATAAAATCATTAGTTCCTTATGATTAAAACCATAGGGAACCTATGGATTAAAGGCTGGAAACTGCCAGTGGGCCTTTCACTCCACATATTCTTACCTTTTCATATTACATATTCTTCTTTGCCTTCCTTACTGTATGTTTGTATCAAATAAAATGGGTAAACAAATTATTTAAACTGTAACTCACAGGAACTAAAGAATGATATATAAACTGAATTGGGAACACTCTGGGTCCCTCTCTGTGTGTCTTTCTCTTGGTACTCTTTACCATGTCTTTCTCATTCTCCTCTCTTACGCTTTCTCACTCTGCCTCTGAGAGGAGACCACGCTCTGTCTGGGGAGTGTTTCCCCTTTCTAAAACACTTTCTTTTTGACCCTAACTTTGGCATGTATGATGAAATCTTTCTACACTCTCCACCGAAGGACCCTGTCCTTCTCTTAGTGCAGGATTTGGTCTACACATTCAGGGAAATTTGTCCTTTCCTGCAGCAATATTAAAACTTATAATAAATTTATTTAATATCATCCAGGTTGATCACGCATATTTCTCACTATTTCTTTCTGCAAAATTTCTACAACTTTTTATGTTTATTTTAAATATTTCTTGTTCTCTTACCCATTAAGAATCACCTTTATTTTAGGACACTTTCTTTTATTTAGGACACTTTTCTTCTATTGAAATATATATGAATTTCCTTCCATGTTAATTAGAATTCTTACCCATTAGAAGTCTTAATTTCTTGTGTATAGATTGAAAAATTCATGAATACATTTCATAACGTCCATAAACATAGGTTTTTATTGGCAGATATATTTTATAATTCATAGATACATGCTTCCTTAACAAAGTACAAGATATTTTTTATTAATTTCCAAATTTATATTTTAGTTTCTTTGTATAAGAAGCCAAAAGTAGATAAACTTAGACTTATTTAACAATTAATGTTTCAGTATTTTATTTGGAAATAATCTAGATGTTTAATAAATTTTCATTATTGAACTTAGCAAATTTATAAAGCTTTAGGCTACCAAAAAATTATGGAAGCTGTCTTTAGGTATGCATACCATAACACATCATTATTTCACCTAAAAATTCTTATCTTATCTACATTTATTTAATTTACCTTTCAAAAATTAAATTTAGGTAATTTATGAAAATTTTATCATACCAAGTTATTTCTCTTACAAATAACATGAACTTATTTGTTTTCTAGTAACCTAGGTAAATTAGAAATATTATATTAAATGTTGATAATGCTAAGACATGTCTATTTTAATTAAACCCACAAATTTAAATTAGCTCAAATGCCAAATATTTTTCCAGAATCTAAGAAACGTTTGGGTTAGTTTTTATCATTTTTCTCAATTTACAAAAGTGCTTAATTTCTTTAAGTCAATTAAACAAAGCTCTTTACAAATTAATTTTAGTAATATTCTCCAGAGACAGAAAAATATCATAATTCTACAACACATATATAGACATACATACAAATATATAAACATATGCAACCAGATACCTGAACATTTTCTTTTCAAATTTTAGCCATGAGATAAATACAATAATACAAAACTTGCTAGTTTACAAATTACAGTTCAAGTAAGCTAAATTTATTCGCTCAGATAGCTAACACTTTTACTATTGTTAGAGAAAAGTTTTAAGATTTGTATTTGTCCTACAAATACTTTTAAGGAGGCTGAAAGAGAGTGGCTAAATTTAGACAAGAAAGCATTTTCAGTCCTTAATACTTCTAAAAACCTTTTGTTTCCTGTCTTTTGTTCCGCCCTTATTGGTTACAGGTTCTATTGATTAAATTAACTGGGATCAGTTTTAGGCAGTTGTGGGCTGCTTTACTGATATTATAGAGATTTAAGAACAAAGGTATTAGTTCTTCAACATTGGCTTCTAGCTGATCTATTTCATGATTTATAAGAGAGGCTAGAAAATAGCTAGAGGCCAAAATATTTCTATTAGACTGGATATCAGCTTTCAATTCTGCCAAAATTTTGATCATTGACTGCTTCCTGGGAAAGAATCAATAACCAATTGGTCTTTAATAGTCTTTTGTTTTAGATAACTCTTATAACTTTAACTTTTCCTTAGTCTATTACTATAAATCTTTCAATGAAGCTATTTAAAAATATTGAATCCTTATGGAGATTACTCTTTTTAAATGCCTATTTTAAGGTTTCCTCCTTAGATGACCAATTTTTTTTTTTTTCCAGAAGCTTCTATATACCAATCAAAGAATGCATCCATTGTCTCCAAGAAGTTTGGAAGTCAGTGTAAACTGGAGGCAGGTGCTTAAGGTAGACTCATCTGAAACAAAGTTTCCCCAGACTAGAGTTTTAAAATTATTTTGGTTAAGTTAGTTTATTTCATTTAAAAGTCACAAGAGGAGAAAGCAAAATGTTTGTACATATAATCAGCTGGAGTTTCTAAGAGAGGGACTTTTTGGGAAATTTTAGAGTATGAAAGTTCCATGTTAAAGATATATTTCCCTGAGAGCTGGCAAAGTTGTAGCAAAACAAACAAACAAACAAACAAACACAAAAGTGATCCCAGTTGCAAGCCCCAGGTATTTTTCTGTGCATATGACCTACTGGATACAGCTGCCTAGAATCCCCAGTCTATCTGGTGCCAAATGCATGTCAACACGTGCACCTTCTGGAAGGCAGAGACCAAAGAGATACTTATATCACTGTATATCAGCTATGGCTCCCTTCTTCATTAGAAATATGAATGAAATTGACTGAAACTTTATTTTCTAAGCTATATCAATCCAGATTGTTTCCATAGTTTCTATCCATTCCCATAGTTTGTTCTCTCCTCCTTTTAACCTTATTATCTTGCTTTTGTGCTGTCTTCATTCAATTGATAATAACTTTAGGTGTAGAACTCAGCTTTTATAATCATTATTTTTTGTATATTTTTCACTCAATATTGAGAAATTAGTCTATCACATACCTTTCCCCCATAATATAGGTGGCCCTATCACAGTACATACTTTTTTATTCATAAGACACAGCACAGCATTATTTGAAATGATATTGTTCATTCACTCAATTATTTTTTAATATTTATATTATTATAGTGTAAGCTATGAAAACAATCTTATTCTATTTTGTTTCTTGCTGTAGCCCCTGTGTATAGCACTTGATAAATGTGTATAAATAGTAGCTAAATGAGTAGCCAACTGAATAAGTAGATGGATGAATGAATAATTGAATAACAGTATGTATATTTTACCTCTTCACTCTTTTTTTCCACTGATCATCCTATCACTTTTTAAAACTCCATATCCTCTTCTTAAATCTCATCTTTGCCCACCTCTCTGTCCCCTCACATTCTTTTTCTTTTTTCCTTTCTTTTACTCCTTCAAAAATGGTCTTTTATATTCAGGAACCCTTATAATATGTACATCCACACAAAGACCTTTAAATTTTTTTCTTAAAAAATTAGAATTTTTTTTAAATAGAATTTTTATGGACATAATTTTATTTTTTTTGTTATTAAGCAAATATTTATTGAGCATCAGCTCTATGACAATACTGTACTAGGTAATGGGGTTACCAGGCAGAGCACAGCAGAAATAATCATTACTCATGTGGGATCTCAACATGGTTAGAAAGAGATATTAATCAAATGATTAATTATGTACTTGGATTATTATTACAAATTGAGATTAGTTCTGTGAAGAAAAGTGATACGGTACTATGAAACCATATTAAAGGAGAACTATGAAAGCATATTAAAGGGGAACCAGATATAGTCTGGAGATTCAGAGAATGCTTCCTTGATAATGATTTCTAATTGAGAAACAAAATAATAGAAGTTTATTCAGCAAAAACAGGGTAAAAGCATGCTTGAAGTAGAGGAAACACATCTACTGATGTGGGAGGGGACACATCCAATTATAAAAATTAGGACTGGTGCTGACTGGGGCACTGTAAACAAGCTTGTTCAAAAAAGCTGATCATACAAGATTTTGAGATCAAGTTATATATTTTAACCTTCTCATCAGAGCAATAGAAATGGTATAAAAGTCTAAATCTGAACTTTTAAACTAAAATATTCCTTTGCTATAATATAGTATAGGGAATGAATTGAAAGGGATCATAAATAAGTGCATATAGACCAGTTAAGAAACTTTTGCAGTTGTCCAGGTGAAAGATGTTGACAGCTGATGATTAGAGAACTGAAGAGTAGTGGACATGTTTCAGTAATGATTCCAAAGAAAGATAAACATTACGAAATGAGAATTTTACCTCTAATACGGCAATTTACTTTGAATTGCGGACTCCAGAAAACAGAGAGAGAGAATTGTTTAGAGCAGATTCTCTAAAAGGAGTAATGACCTTTGTCAACCAAAGGTCACTGCCAGCAATGTAATGCCATCAGGACTCTCCAATCTAGGATGCAAAGAAGGGAGAGACTTTCTTAGAGTGAACTTGCTCAAGCAAAGCAGCTCACCTGCTACAGTTCCAGTGTTATAGCTCAAGCCAGGGCAATGCAGCCAGCTTATGAGAGAGAAGCCATACCCCCAACCCTGTCCCTGACTGGTTCATTTCTAGGCAAATGAGGACCCCAAATCTGCACAATTTTATTAGCCCAAAGAGCACTGCTCTGATTGGTTGGTTCTCTGTATTCTGATTGGTTGTTGTGGAGCCACTCTGTTTAGTCAATAAAGATGTAAATATGGATATAGCTGCACTGCTCTAAATGAATGGAGAAGGTCTCAGTCCTGTTGGTCAAATACAATTCCAGAAACTCCTTATAACTGTTGGCTCAGCTGACAGGATCACAAGGCAGCAATCTTAGAAGCCCAGTCTGAGGCTTTACAATGAAATGCAGTTTTCATGAGCAGTTTCTATAAACAATGGCTGCTAAACTCTGGTTTTGAATTTGGGCCCAATTAAAAACAAAAAGTTCTTGGCAGGCATTTTCTTTTTCAGGGTTGATTATTTCAACTAAAGAACATACCAACTTAAGGCCACTTCATGAAGTCCTAGTATTTTATGAATGGTGCTGGATTTTGTCTCTTTTCCCAGCAAAATGCAATATTTAAAATAGAAAAAGGTATAAAATAATACAGTGATTACCCAAAACTGTCACTCATATTAAGAGATAAAATATTGCAAAACATGAAGCTATACTAGAGCATTCCACTAAGAATAAACAATTAATTTTTCTTTGATGTTTCTCATGAGAAACTTTTAGGTTTTCTTTTGTTTTTCTTTTTAAAAGAACGTGTATATGAACATTATTTTCTATATCTCATGAAACATATATATGAGGATTTTGCTTTAGACCTTGTAACAGAATTGCTGGTGATAGTATACATGCATCTATAATGTTATTAGATGTTGTAAATTTGTTCTTGAACAAGGCTGCACCTATTTATACTTCAGTAGTGTGTAAAAGTATATGTTGTTTTAGATCTTCCCCTACACTGAAATTGATACATTAAAAATACTGTGTATCTAACGAAAATGAAATTTATTTCATGTAATACTATTTTTTTTGTGAATAATTTGATTATTTTGCATTTACAAGATCACTACTAAGTTCTGAATCTTAATTGATGTGTATTGGTCAATCATATTTCTCCTCCTATGAATTGTTTGTTTTCTTTTGGGTTGTGTGGGGGTGGGGCATGTATGTGGTCATGTTCATGTATGTGTGTATTTTTTATTGATATTTAGACTATCAGTATATTCCGGATTGGTATCTTTCTCATATCTGTGATTTCTCCCCATTGTGAGTTATTACATTTCCTGTTACCTTTTGACTAATAATTTTTTTCACTCTCTAGGCAATTTATGCATATGAAAAATATATAACAATGAAAGCACTGCTTATACTTATACATAATAAAGACCAAATAAATGGTCCACATAGCTAAGTTCTAAGAAAGTACATCATCGGCCTTTTCTTCAGAAAGATATTTAATTTTTATATCCCTTGGGGTTCAGTGTTTGTAGTTTTTCTCTGTATTCAGAACAACTTGTGGGCAGCTGGAGTAATGTTTAATTTGAAAAAAAAGTCCATACTTAGAAAACAAAAATAAAAAAATTTGATGTGATAGTTATTTTTTCAAAATGACATGTTCTTTAACATTTTCAATAGATATACAAACACTGATATCTATTAGCAACTATTTAAAAAATAGATAATAAATAGTAAATGGACAGCAAAAGCAAATAGTAAAGTTTGTCATCTTAATATTTTATAAAGTTATTATTTTTAATCCATATACCTGTTTCTGAAATAAAAGATTGTAAAGGGTAATTTTATGTGAGAACTTGATTGAGCCACAGGTGCCCATATATTTGGCTAAACATTCTGGGTTTGTTTGTGATGATGTCTATGGATGAAATTATCATTGAATCATAGACTGAGTAAGAGTAAAGCAGATTGTTCTCTCTACTGTGAGTGAGCCTCATCCAATCAGTTGAAGGTCTAAATAGAGCAAAAAGCTGACCTCCCCTCAAATAATGGAATATTTTTTCCTACCTTTGGCATAAAATTAAAACATAAGCTCTCCCAGTCCTTAGGCCTTTGGACTCAGAGTGGAATTATACTGTCAATTCTCCTAGGACTCTAGCTTACTGACTCATGCTACAGATCTTGAGACTTGTCAGCTTCCATAATCATGTGAACCAATTTCTTATAATAAAAACATACATGCATATATTCTGTTAGTTCTGTTTTTCTGGAGAACCTTGACTAATACACAGATATATAATTAAATATTAAATAAATTATGCCTTCTTTCCCCAACACATACACTGTAAAAGACAATTTATTATATAACTAACTTTTCAGGATCTACCAAATTATTCAACTTTCTGTACAGATAGAGATATATAGTTATATGTCTGGTAAGTCCTTTGTGTTTACTTTACTACAGAATTGTTTTTTCTTACAAGTTAGAAGCACACCAACAATTATCTCTTATTTTCTTATTCTGCTTATTTTTAATTTTTAAAAAATTTTTTTTTCAAAATAAGGCTCTAGTTTAGACATACTATTTCTCTTGTGCTTTTTTCCATACAATATATTAATGTTCAACCTGAGGCTTTGCACAGTTAATTTGGTGCATAGATTTTACTGCTCTTCAAGAGAAAATATATTAATTGAAACCCAAAAGAAACAGTGTTTTCCCTAGTGTCTTAGTTCATTCAGGCTGCTAAAACAAAATACCACAGTCTGACTAGCTTATAATAATCTAATTAACTAATTATTAATTTTCCAATTATCAAAGATATTTGATGCTCATATGACAATCCTAAGCTTCTGAAAAATGATTTAATTAATAATGACCATTACAATCTTTAACATAAATACCTAAGACTGTAATGTAAGTCATATACTTTGTGAAGCTGTTTGGCAAATTATAATAGAAACATAAAGTACTTTCAAAATAAAATACATTAAAACTTTTTTATTAATAATTTATTTGTCTTTTTTTAAAGATATTTTCTCCCTAGCCTTTTCAACCCTTTGGGTGTAGCAAGGATACTAATTTTGCTTCTCACTGTACAGAGTACCCAATTTATCTGACCTAATTTTAAAATCATTCTGGCTTCTTGGGATTTTTGTGATAAAGTTCATTCTATATCTCCTTTTCTCTCTTTCTTGATTTTATTCAATTAATTATATCCTCCTGGACTTTTTATTTTCAGAATTCAGATGTTTATGTTTTTATTTCTAAAATAGAGGTCTAATGAAGAAAAAGAAACATGTATTTCTTTTAAATAAAAAAAGTGTTTTGATTATATAAAATTATGTTTAAAATTTTAATATTTTTTATGATAAAATTATAACACTTAGCTTTTATTATACAGAAATGTGGGTTCCTCATTATTTCCATATAGTGGCATGAATTCTAAAGTATTCCTTGTTTTTGTTTTTGTTTCTGTATTGAAGACTAGAAATCTTTAATCTCAAGTGTTTCAGCTTCCATGCTCACTTCTGATACTAGCAACAGTTAAAACACAGACATATTTCTTTCCTGAGTCCCTATGGAATTTAGAGAAGCAATTGTATCTTGCGCTGAGGTTAGCAGTCAGTTGCTTCTTTGAGTCAGAGCGTTCCTGTTCTGTAAATGTTTTAAAAGTTTTATGAGCAATCAAAGAAAGCCAGGTAAGGAATACGGACACATATGTCTTTTGTAATATGACCATACTATCTTCCTTTTATGGGCAGCACAATAGCAAGCAGGCATAGAATCACTGCTTGTAAAACAATGAAAAGAGGAAACTTCCAAATGAAACAGCTTTTTCTGAAGCTTGGTGTAAAGGTATGAATCTTTGTACTTCCAAATTTCATATGTCGAAATCCTAACCCCCAAAAGTGATGAAAAATTAGATGAGACCTTTGGGAGGTGATTAAGATCATTAGGGTAGAAACTTCATGGATAGAGTTAATGTTCTTAGAAAAGAGATCCCACATTGCGCCCCCACCTTTCCACCGTGTGAAGATACAAAGCCTGAGGATTCTCACCCAATCATGTTTGCATCCCCACCTGACTTCCAGCCTCCAGAACTGTGAACAATAAATTTCTATTGTTTGGGTAATTTATTACAGTGATAGAAAATTTTAAAATGCCCCTTTAGTGTAAGGTGAAGCCATGTGATTAGTTCTGCCCAATAGACTGTGAGTGGAAGAGATAGGTATGGCCTCAGGGCTAAATCATTTCAAATCTGATGTTTGACTATCTCATCTCTCTTCTCACAGCACATAAATGTCCAAGGCTGTAAGCTCCTATGCTGCCCTTTTCTGTTTCACTTAGCATAATACTTTCAAGATCTATCCCTATGATGTTTATTACAGCATTATTTAAAATGGCCAAGATATAGAAACAATCTAATTGTTCAAAAGATGACTAGATAAGGAATATGTGATGTATATACACAATGAAATACTCAGCCATAAAAAAATGAAATATTACCATTAGAGACAACATATTATTATATTTTAATCACCAGTATCTCACACACTACCATGGCCTAAGAGATTAGTAGAGGCTTGTGAATGTCAACTCAAGCAGAGCAGAGATTTTTATTTGCTTATTGTTGTTCTTTTCTCACACTTAGTGTGTGACACGTTGTATAAACTAAATAACTTATACTATACAGATGACTATTCTTTTGACTGTTTTGTTCCTGAATAGACATGATTCAACTGTTTTTCTAACTTTAACTTCTGTCTCAGGCTGCTCTAGCACTCCGTCGTTCCTGAACTATTTCTTCAATTCTTATCTTCAAATTCTACTTTGCAAATATAGCAAGAACTTCTCTAATTCATTTCCACCTTAGAACTTTGATAGAACTAAAAATATAAAAACAAAACAAGAAACAAGAATATTTTGACCAGAGGGTAGAGGAGAGGGTGGAGGTAGATGGGGGGGAGGGGGGGGATTAAATAAATAAATAAATAAATAATTATTTTTACTTAAAAAAAATTATTTTGACCAAGAACATCACATGTTAGAAATTGAGATACAGAAATAAATGCAGCCCATCTTCAAGAAGCTTATTATATAGAGGAGTTGTATGCAATTGAGTCTGTTATAATCAGTGAGTAAATACATTTTTTAACTTTTACTAAAATGCTGAGTTTAGGACACATAACCTAAATAAAATATCCAGATGTGTGTTTGTCCCATCCCGCAGGACAACTAACGAGAGCTCCGACCAGAAGTGAGACTTGAGGTGACAATCTGCAAGAGAATGGGGGACAGGAGACACGAAGAATGGAGGCAAGACAAAGTTCTGATCAAGCCTCGTTTATTGTAGGTAGGGGTAGAGTATATAAAGGGGAGGATTTGCAATATCATGGTTGTCTTGGATACCGAACCGCAGAACATTCCATTTCCTTATATGACCCAAAAATGCAGAAGGGTCTCGGGAGAGGAGGGGCTGCAAGGTCAGATTAGTTTAAGCAAATGGCTCAAGGGGCCCAGGGCAAGTCAGGGCATGTCAGGGCAACTGACTTTATGCTGTCTATCCTATCAGATAGCACAGGGCGAGGCAGACCCTGTCCCAAGGCGAAGTTGCCTAGATCTCAGGTATGAGAGCCTTGATAAGAATGGCTCCCGACATGTGTTAGATTTACATTAGGTAATTTGTCATTTATTCAGAAAAAAAATATTGACTACTTACTATATAGCAGTCACTATAATAAGTATTGAAATTATAAAAGTGAACTCAGCCCATATTATTGCCCTCATATAGTTTATGGGATTAATAGAGGCTCATGAAGAAAAGAAGAATGATATTTCATTCAGAGGAAGTAGCAAGAAAAATTGTATGTTGGCTGATGAATTCAAGATGATCTAAACATCTAGGTTACAAAATCATGTATGTAGGAAAGGAATAGGACATAAAGAAGATCAATATAGGCCTTACGTTAACAACATTTCAAAAGCCTCAGCAAATTTTTATGAGGAAAATTTGGGGTCATCAAACCATTTTAGAATAACATGATCTTACATGCAATTTAGAAAGATTGTTCTATAAAGAATGCTGTAGATAGATGGGAAATAGACAACCCTATAGGCTGGATATTCTATTATAGCAGTTCTAAAGAAAAAAAAATAGGATTCTTTAAAATTAGACATAGCAGAGTGTATAAAAAGTAGTTGAATGACAGCAAAATTTAAGCTTTCAAATCTCAAAAAAAAAAAGATTGACTCAAAAATAAAGTCAATCAAGATACAGACTCAAACCTTTTATTTTGAAATCTCCTGATTGAAACTACGCAGGTGCTAACTTTAATTTAATTGGTATTTTCTATGTGCCCTGATAATGATTTTCTCTCTCCTGGATCTCAAAATATATACTTAGCTTTAAGTAATTTTATTTTATAAAGACTTTTGTAGACATTGTCTGTTAATTTCTCCAAGATATTCAGCTTAAACCAAATCCAAATATTTCAGCATTAAAACTTAAATTAAAAAAAAAAAAAACAATGAAAACCATAATTGTGACAATGATGGTTGTCTGCTTTGATTTGAAATTTAGGACATATTTACTTCCATTGATTAAGCAACTTGCAAAGTTTTTATCTCACTATCATTTATTTTGCTCAGTGACAACTTTTTGTTTGTATCTGCTGATAATGGATAGTTGGAACTATATCTGGACAAGTTTCCCAAAATCTAAATTTTTGTTGAAATAAACATAATGATCTCACCCAATCTCAAGGGGGTCCTAAGAGAGAACACAGAAGTAATCCTCTGGTAACTTTATTGTGCTGAATCCTTTGGCTTAAAATGACAATTGTGTGACAACTGTATGACTTAGTATAGTTTAGTAAGCCATATGAACACTCCATGATTCTTATAAATTCTTTCTAAAACTATAGAAAGAGATTTGCCTGATAATCAGGATGAGAAATTCTTGGTCCTTTCTATTTATGCTAGTACTCATTTACATCCTTTCAGTCTTATTTCTGAAATAAAAAGAGACAGTGAAAGAACTTGGAGAAAATCTCACCAACAGGAGAATAAAAAGACTGTCTTTCTCTAATTTGTAGACAAGAGCTTAATCACCCCTAACTCAGTAATGCCCTGGTTAGGAGAAAGCCTTAATCATGTCAGACTATACCAGCCACTGGGAGGAACAAACATTCAAGAGAGGTATTTGAAAAAGGCAAGCAATTATTTAGAGAGATACCAAAATCAGAAATGTAATATTTTTAACTCTTAATCATTATTATAATAATGGCTTTGATTTAAAGAATGGTTACCTAGTCTATGGCCATGATATCCTGAATAAGTCCAAACAAGATTCTGAACAAGATCCCATCTGATCTCGGAAGCTAAGCCGGGCTGGGCCTGGTTAGTACTTGGATGGAGACCACCTAGGAAGACCAGAGGAAGACCAGATACTGTAGGCATATAAATAAATAAATAAATAAATAAATAAATAAATAAATAAAAAGGGATTGTAAGCTGACAAGGCCCTTGCCATCTGTGAGGTCAACCAAGGGTTGTCTTGCCTAAAAAAAAAAAAAAAATAATAAATTAATTAATTAATTAATTAAAGAGTGGTTACCTGTGCTTGCCCTGCATACAACACTTCACACATGTTGTCACAAGCAATCTTCACAATAACCTTATACACATGTGTTTCTATGTTAACATTAGAAAAATAAAACTCATACAACTTAAGTCATGCTACCCAGTGAGGACAGAGAACAGCAGAACTTGAATTCAGATCTTCCTGACTCATTTTCAGTCCTTGATGTTTTGGCCTATCCCGGGTTTTAACCCAATATTAATACTAGATATCAGTCCTTCTCCTCTCTTATAAAAGGCTTTGAACTTTCTTAAGTGCCAGGATCTATACAGCTAGCGGGTTAATATACCCAGAGGGGATGACGGAAGGATGAGGAAAAACACAGAGACTGTATATACAAAAGCTGGAACCAGGTGGGACACTGCATTCTGCTCAGATACAGTGACCCCAAGGTAAGCTCAGCACATTTATTATATACATGTAAAGATCGAAGAGGGAGTGAGAGTCTTCTTCTCAGGACTTGAAACTTGCTGGCAGCAATAATTTCCCAAGATCTGTTTGTACCCAGTTATTATGCTAAACTAGAAGCAGCTGTCTGTTCACTGCTTTGCTTCTCTGTCCTTGACAGATTGCTACACAGTCAAGCATGGCTTTGCCAATGCTTTGGCCACAGGTCCGGCTCAGATCTGGCTCTCTACACCCAAGCATTGAGTATAGCATTACTTGAAGTTACTGTAACAACAAAGAATTGACATACAAACATGTAGCCTAGCTGTTTTATCAAGGTAGAATTCCATGAAGAGACAAAGCTGAAATAAGTTTGCCAGAGTAAGAAGGTGGAAGACATGGTAGACATTCTCAGCAGAGGTCAGGAAATGGACAAAAGCAATGAGGTACAAGTTATTAACACTCAACTTCATTTTGCTGGGCTATATCTGTTGTCACTTGTGTTTTTACAAGCTCCAGGACATAACAACAAACAATATCACAAACAGGTGCTTGAATACTTGGTGTTGCATTCAAGGAGAGTAGAAGAGGACAGTTGGCGCTGTATTATTTACATGGGCTGTGGTCATATCTTCTCTATGACATAGTGGGTATATCACTGCTAGTGAATGATCATTGCATTTTTATAATCTAGATGACACTGGATCCAGGCTGCAGCTGAAAAATTGGAAACAAAATTAAAAATAAATAAAACGATGGCACATAAATGAGCTCATTTCAGGGTACCTGATGGGAAGTAGTAGCCCACAGCCATAGCAAAAGAAATGCCAAATTGAGAAAAACTAAGTAAAGAAAACTGATGGCAGGAACAGAAGGGAAGAAAAAGGAGGCAAATAAGCAAGAAAACTGACACAACCTCAGAGATTTATTTTGTTTTATTTTTCTCTCAATGGAAAATAAAATGTCATCTTGTGCCTACATTAATATTTTAAAAGTTTCTTGATCACTATCATCTCCACATCAGAGCGGTATTATCCTATGACTAAAATTGATATACACTGTGTATCTGATTTTAGGGTGGTGTTATATGTTTCATCTGCTTCCTACAGTATCTTTATTCATTAATGTTTCTCTATCTTTGGCTAGACTCTGATATTATTCTCTTCTAAGGCCCATTTCACCATCTGACAACCACGAGAAATAGCTGCTCTTGCATTTACCGTTCCCATAATTGAAAACCTTTCTTAGCAACCTCATTTAACTTCATATTTATGCAATAAAATAATTATTTTTGGCTTTGAAGAAAAGCCACTGTATTACCAAAGGATGTGGAGGTAGGTACTAGTTGAATCAAACAATTCTAATAACGTGTATAGCGGCAAAAAATAGTCAAATAACACGGTTTCTATTTCATTGTGGCCAGAATAACCATCGTGAGACTCCCAGATGGAATGGTGATAGACATATAGTCCTAGGGATGTTGAGAAGTCAAGTGGTATAGCAAAAGTTCTGCTTGCATGAGCATTTAATGGGCATTTAAAAAAAATTACGAAGGATCATATCAGGAACATGGAGTGAGGCTCCAGACGATGTCACTCCCAGATGAAACTTAGGAAAATATCTCTTTCCAGCTTTCAGAAATGTTGCCCTTAAAGTTCATGAAATGTGTGTTGAACATTTATCCACCAAGGTTTACTTAAAAGTAGAGAGACCAAGCTTAATATATTATTTGTGATCCCAGAGAAAGGAGGTTTTTTAAATCCTAGTTAAAGGATTCCGGAGAGAGAAACCACTCCCTCACTTCTGTGAGCATTCCTGCAGCTCCCACTACACTAGTAAAGTAGACAACCTTAGCAGAGGCAGAAGGAGCGATGGCAAGAAAGGCAAGGATGATGACAAGGTTTAACAGGGACACAGTTTGAGCCAAGAGGCAGAAAAAATGTTGGCAGTAACTTGATCAGGGAACATGATGGCTATTAGCAGTGACAGCTAGCGAAGCCATGTGGTCCTGCAGGAGAACCATAAGTAGTGGAAAGTGAGCATGCACACCAAAATGGCCCAGCAAGGAGAAGAGGTGAGCTCCACTGTCAAGAGTGAATAGGAGCAAAACACAAGGTAAGAGCCACAGTGCCACAGTGACAGCACAGACAGCTGGTGCGAAGGCAGAGTACATTCGCTCTCGATGGCTATTAACCTACATTCTCCTTTTGTTCTTTTCCTGACTAGTGGTGGCAAGGAAACCCCTGGTTAAACGAGTAAGAACAACAAAGAAGCCTAATAAATTCAGTATTTATCCTCAGTGTTTAATTAGAACACAGTAGATGTCCCTGCAAGATAACCAGAGGAATTCTTTTAATTATTTGTGTGTTTATTTATTTATTTTTGCAGTTGAACTTTGATAACAGAATTATGTAAAGTAGAATCTTGGCATTTAGTAACTGTTGGACACTGGACAAAAGTAATTTAAAATTTTGATTTACTTTCTTAAAATATAAAAATGGTCATACATAATTTTCAGGGACATTCTGAGGATTAGGGTAGATATATGTGGTAATATTTAGCAAAATGTTTTTATTCATCATGAGTAAACACACGTGCAAAAATCATAGTTTTGCCTTTCTTTTTCCTTCCCTACTTGAAAGACTGAGTGGTAAGATTTAGATTAACTGTGACCACAGCATAGAAAGAATATTTAACTTGGTGATTTGGTTTCTGAATTTGTTTTGCTATCAAATAGATGAAGTCTAATTGCTGATTATTCTCAATCTACAATTAAATTTAATTGATATATAAAAGACTAAGAGTAACATAACCAGTTCAGATTTCAGTGACTGTTAACTTGATGAATCAACTGAGGTCAATTGAGGTTTCTGTTGGCACTAACTTATATAACAGTATTATGTAAAATAATAAGATTTATCTGGCTTGGAGTAATTGTACCACAGGAGAAACACATCATCACTGCCTATAAAAAAGGCCCAGTATGTTGTGAGGCTAGTCAGAGATAAGAAAAGATAAATTTCCTCATCAAGCTACAATGACCACATACTTTATAGATTTGAAGCAATTTAAAAAGATATAAAAGCAAATATCCTGCCAGTGCTATAAAATTTACCATCAAGTATTAGCAGTTTCCAAGTTCTATAGAGAACATCAGTAGGCTAAACACCTCTAAGTCATTGTCTAGAATAAGAATAGCACATAGGTGATAGTCAATTGACAAAAAGACACCATGCAAGAAATGTCTGGTCTTATGCTTCAGAGCTTGAACAGATTGTTGGCTCAGGTGAGAAAAAAAATTTATTTTTTAACATCTCACAGTGAAATTAGTCCAGAGCATTCTGGGAACTCACTCATTTCTTTAAAACATCTGGAAAGGAGACTGAATATTGATCTCTTTAGACTGTTATGTTTTGTTCATGGTGATGGTTTCTATATTCAAAGGGAATGTTATTTGAGCATAATGAAGACATTTCACATAGCAAACTGCTATACACATCTAGATAAAAAGCTGAATCTTTGCCCTAAGGTTGTGCAATTGAATACCAAAGGTAAAAGTAAAAATGCAGTAATCGCTGCTGCTCTGCTGCCACTTCATCACAAAAAAAATATGTCTCATGGTATTATCTCCACATTGTTATTTGCTTGAGAAGCAGCACACAGGTCAAAGCTGACAGATAATCAGACTGGCCCTCCCTATGTTGTCCTTTTTATACCATTTCAGTAGCTTTGTCCTGGGGCTGTGTCATCATTTTGTTAACACTACATATTTAGCCCTTAGAAAACATGGTTATAAGGATGGCAAATGCACAGTTTTATGCTGTTATTTTTCCATTAATTAATCAATTATAATTGACATTCAAGATACACCTAA
>PVKZ01008234.1:0-16908 GCA_004027375.1 Macroglossus sobrinus | reverse complement strand
GCCCCCCGGCCCCAGCTCCGGGGGTGGCGGCCCCCCGAGGGGGCGCCCGCAGCTTCGCCAGCCAGGCGGGGGTTGGGGGGACCCCGGCGGCCACACGGTGCCCCTCCAACGCCCTCCGGGGTCACCAGATGGCGGGATGCAGAAGTCCCTCCTCGGAGGGACTCACAGGTGGCGTGATGAGTCAGACCGCGTCAGGCGGGGACGCCAGTGACCGCGCCGGCTGCGGCATCGGTGGGGACTCTGTCCCCGGGCGCTGGCCACGCCTGCTGCCCCCTTCGCCGGGGCCGCGGGGACGCTCACCTGTGACAGGTGCGCCCCCTTCGCCGCACGGAGGACACCGCCCGGGCCGCCTGCAGCGGGACACACTCACACACACACACACACACACACACACACACACACACACACACACACAGAGACGCGCGCGCGCATGCGCGAGCAGCCGGCCACTCACCTTGAAGAAGCGCCAGCGCGTGAGCAGCGCGCGCAGCGGGCCGCGGCCCCAGAACACGTGTCTGTACAGCTCCGTGTTGACCACGCCGGGGTCCGCCACGTTGGCCGTCACCGGCCGGCCCCCGGCGGCCAGCAGCCCCTGCAGGCGGTAGCTGAACAGCACGAGGGCCAGCTTGCTCTGGGCGTAGGCGCCGTGCGCCGAGTAGCAGGTGCTGTGGACGGCACGGGAGGGGACGCTGCGGGGGCCCATCATGTTCCCCTGCGTCCCCGCCGTGTCCCCCTGCAGCCACCCCCCCTTCCTGCGTGCCCCGGGCTGCTCTGGTCACGCTCCCCAGCAGGGCAGGCCTCCCCAGGCCACTTTCGGGGGCTACCACGTGGCTCCGTCACACTGTATGGAGCACGTGGCAGCTGCCACCGAGGTTACAGTGACATGAGTGTCACAGACACCATCGGGGGCGGACACAGCACCAGCTGTACGACCCGCTTCCAGTGACACTGGCGGATAGGGAACCGGGGCGCCCCCAGCCTGGGAAGCTTCCTCTTTGGGAAAGGCCTGGGGGACCCCGACAGCTGAATGAACCCCAATTCTTACCCCCTCATCCCCATGCTTGTGCCTTAAATTCACCCACAAGGAGCGAAGCCGTGAAACCCCAGACACCCCACCTTCACGCCCTGACGAGGGTGCCGTCCCCGGCCCACACTGTGTGCCCAGGAGCTCGCTGTGGCCCCGGGGGTGGGCGGGGATATCTGGGGGTGACACCGGCAGTGGCGCCCGTTGGGGCGAGGGCCTGGGGTGCTTCTAACTTGGGCAGCAGGCTGGGACCCACAGGGCTGGGGCCGGACCCCTGAGACTGGGGTGCCCAGGCTCTGAAGACTGGGGGACACGTTTTCAGGGTCACGATGCTCCCCTTCCTGTGGGCGAAACGCCCGCTTTCCCATGCCAAGATGTGGGGGTGCACACACACCCCACCCCCACTGCAGGGGTCTAGCTGTCCTCCACCTTGTCGCCAAAAAAAAAAAAAAAATTATTTTCTCCTTTGAACTGTCAACGTTGGAGAAAGATGTGTCACCGTCGTGGTGACACATGACCAGCTCGTCCTTGTTGCTTTTTGCTTCCTACGGCTCGGGTCCAGACACACTCTACGTCAGGGCACAGAATTTCTGTCACCCGGAAGGCACTCTCTCTGTCTCGGCAAATTTTTTTTTTTTTCTTTAAAGTTAATTTAATCCGACAGCGAATCGTCCCCGTGCTGGCCTCTCGGCTCCACGTGGCCGATATCCTGTCGCCCTCATCCTGTCGACGTCAGTCACGTATCTTAAATTATAAAAAAAGTATCCGTGCGTGGAATTCAGCGCAGGAAGGCTTCCCACGTGCAGGGGTTAGAAGGGAGAAATCGTGGTCTTTGCATTAGATGCGGAGAAAAAGCGCTCGCTGACAATCAGCGCCTCCTGCGGCCAAAGGCTCTGAGCCAACGAAGGATGACAAACGGAATAAAACAGACTCGAGGTCGACCAAACGAAGCAGCAAAGCAAGCAGGAAATTTCAGCAGGGGACGTCCCTACGAGGAATGGGACAATGGGGGGGAAAAAAACTTGATACTTTCCTTTAAAGAAGAAGAAAAGGAAAGAAAAAAAAACAGTTTCAGAGTAAAATGGGATTTCAAGAGACGTTCTCTGGTTGGTGTTACAGATAAAGAAACATCCGCAGCGGAAATGAAAAAAAAAAATCACAGCAAATCGACACCAAGAGCCGCTCCGGCTTTCAGGCTGGCAGATAAGAGCCGAGGGCGTCTCATGATAAAAACAAACAACACAGAAGCAGTTGGAACGTTTCCACAGAGAAGGCAAAAGGAAGAGAGTCAACCGACGATTGGAATCACGACAGAATCCACCAACGCGGCGACAGACGCTCACGAAACGCCCACACGCCCGCGTTCTGAACACAGATGTTTCCATAAACCACCTTCTAAAGAATGGTGTCCCAAGATAGAAAGGAAAGCATAAAAACGTATCTTTTCTTTTAATAAGTAACTGGTGTAACTACTGAAAATGCAATTTCAAGCTCCACGCGAGACCATAATGTAGTCATGTGTATGTAGCGTTAGGTAGCAGAGAAAAACTCTTCTATACTTTCGTGTTCTGTGCCTGAGGCCTGCAAATTAAACTGGCAACTGCCGTATTAACCGGAGAAGAGCATGTGAGTTTTATTTTTTTTTTAATTTTTATATGTGTGGGGCATCATAGAAAAGAAGTGAAAACCCCAAGAGACAATGACACTCAGGAACTTATGTACCACAAAGGGTGGTAAATTGTAAGAACTAGACAAAACAAGACAAAACAAAACAAAACAAAACAGCAAAACAGGTCTAGGGCTTCAAGGGGTGCCAAGCTGTGGGTGCTAAATTATGGCCAAATATGTGGCCATGAAACTTTCCAAGAGAAGGGGTTTATGGCAATCCTCATTTCTTACGAGTTTCAGATTTTAGTCCGAAAAATGAAGGTCTAGGAAGGCATTCCCCCCTCCACACACATTTGTTGACCATCAATGGCCTCCAAATCGAAATAATCTTTACGCCAAAGTGGCATAGTCTGATTTCCACCACGTTCTCTGCCTTTCGGCCACAGAGAAGGAAAGATGAAGAATTCTAGTTGGAACACGGTGTCTGCATCTCTGTGCACAGAATCCACGACTCGTAAATCCTGCAAAGGGTTCTTGGTTGAAAGCTAGGAAAGCATTTGTGAGAGAAGGGACATCTGTCCTAATTCGTGGTGGCATTGCCGTCTGGCGGGGAGAGGACGCTGGTTTTGCTCCTGCCCACAGTGCATGTCAACAGTCTGTGGCGTTTCCTGGGCTGAGGGTGGGCGGCTCTGGCTGGGCTCTCTCTAAGGTCACAGCAGTGATGACATGGCTCTCTGGGTCACCCCTGAGGCGCGGTGCCGAATGCACGTGCTCAGCAAAGACCCCATGCCTAGCAAGGTGCCGGGAACATAGGAGGTCTTATATAGTAGCTGAGCAAACAAATTCTTCGAGTTCTCATCAAAGAAACACTTACTACCACCTACGGCAGTAAATGCACACTCACGTAGTTCTGTTTTTTAGTACACAGAAGTCTACTGGGTGAGGCTTACATTTTAATAGAGCAGTGTAGGGGAGGAAATAATTTTCCCCTCCACCCTCTTAGGTTCTGTAGCTGGGGCATGCAATTTAAACTGATAAAAAAGGCAGATGAACGAAAAACCGATTGCGCTTAGCCTGACATTGTCAAGATCCATCCATGTTGTTGCCAAAAGCTACACGTGAACCAACAAGCAAACTCACAGACGGAGATGACACTGTGGTGGGGATGAGACAGGATGGGGGTGGGGGGCGGTAGACAAGGGTAAAAGAGTCGAGTAGGTGGTGTTGAAAGGAGACTAGACTTTGGGTGGAGAATGCACAGCGCAACGTACACATGATTTATTACTGGGTTGCACCCTTGGAAGCAATGTCGCCCCGGTAAATTTAATTTAAGAACTAGCTAATTGCATATGTAGCCACATGAGTACGTACGCAGACACACACACACACACACACACACACACACACACACACACACACACACACACACAGCTCAAGGGGACAGCCAGATGCTGGAGGCCGATCCCTCGTCTTATTCTAAACAAAAGAGAAGCGTTTGGCAGCTGCAGGGGGAAGTGGGTGGGAGACGAGGCTTGTCTGCTTGTGCAGATAACAGTCCCCGGGGTGGCTAAGAGACGCCCGTGGCAGCAGCTGTCTCCCTGGCCTTGGCACCTATTCACGCACGCGAGATTCCTTTACGAGTTCCCGTCACACAGGGGAAATGCACACTTCATTTCCAGACCATCGGGAGGAAGTGGAGAGCTTTTTCTGCACTCCCGGTTCTCGGCTGCCTTTAGCTTGAAACAGCATACGTGTGTGTGCGCGCGCGTGTGTGCATGTATGTGCACGCACGCGTGTCTCTCGGTGTGCATGTGTGTACATGTATGTGCACACACGTGTGTCTCTGTGTGCATGCATGTGCGTACGCGTGCATGCACGTGCGTGCCTATTTGTGTTTGTGTGTGTGCGCACGCGTGTGCATGTGCATGTCTATTTGTGTGTTTGTGTGTGCGCGCGTGTGCATGTATGTGCATGCATGCACGTCTCTGTGTGCATGTGTGTACATGTGTGTGAGCACATGTGTGTCTCTGTGTGCATGTGTGTGCACACACGTGTATGCATGTGCGTGTCTATTTGTGTGTTTGTGTGTGCACATGCATGTGTGCATGCTGGCTGAGAGACGCTTGCTCCCACTGGCTTTGGACCATCTTTGTCACCCAGCCCTGTGCCAATCAATACGCCCCATTGATCCTTAACTACGTCCACACCGCTGGCAAAGGGGGCTGGTCCACACCGCACGTCCCCATCGCATAGAGCCAGTGAATTCCCCTCTGTGTCTCGTAGAAAGAGGGCCGTGTGCAACATTTCATGGTTCCAATTCTCTCCATTTTACTTGAAATCGTGCGTGTGACTGCGGGGTCTGGAGATAGTATCACGCTTCGCTGGGAAATGTCATTCCTATTATTAGAGGCTTCTCGTGTAAGGAAACAGCGAAGGACACACATGCGGCCCGGAGTTTGCATATAGTGAGGGGGTTTGGGTCACGTTTCCAGCTCATTCTATGAAATACTCTTCTCTTCTGGATGGGAGATGGGGAAGGCCTGAGTGATGACGACCATCTCTCATGAGAAAAAGGCTGTTTGCTAATTGTGCTGATGGATGCTGTGTGTGTGTGTGTGTGCATGTGTGTGTGTGAGCGTGCACATGTGTGTCTCTGTGTGTGCATGTACACGTGTGTGTATCTGTGTGTCTGTGTGTGGTTGTGTGTTGCGAGTGCGTGCGTGTGTGTCTCTGTGTGCGATGCATCTCTGTGTGTCTCTGTATGTGCACATATGTGTGCATGCATGTGCGTGTGTGCGCATATGTATGCATATCTTTGTGTGTGCATGTGTTTGTGTCTGTGTGTATCTGTCTGTGTGCGTTACATGTGTTACGCACATGTCTGTGTGCATGCAACTGTGTGTCTCAATGCATACGTGTGTGTGTCTGTGTGTTGTGTGCATGCGTGCATGTGTGTGTGCATGTGTGAGTGTATGCATGTCTGTGTGCGTGAACAGACGAGCCCCCTCGAGGGTATCGACCCGCTCAGATCCTGGAGAGCTTTAGGACACCCCGATTTACGCCTTTCCAAGAACACTCGCTTTCCAAGCCAGCCCATCAGTCCTGTCCATCAACAGCCATCGGCAGCGGTGTCTGTATCAGGCGCAGGCCGAGCGCCAGCTCCTTCCGCATGGCGAGGCACACTCCTGGCTGACACCCCAGTGGCTCTCCAACTGTCACGGGCATCAGACCCCCTGGGAGGGTTCGTTCCAACTCAGTCACCTGAGCCCACTCCCGAGCTGTGTGTCTGCAGGTCTGGGTACATGTGGGGCACCCCTGCTGCTGCTCTGGGGACATCCCTTGCAACCCAGCGCTCTAAATGTCTCGTCCCCGAACAATAAACGTTTTTAAATGAAAACGACAGAGCTGAGAGCCCGTTATTTGATCGTATACAGGAAAACTCTAACAGACACAGAAGAAAGGTGTGTCACCCTGGACCAGGTGGCCCTGAACCCAGAGTCAGCGTCCTCATCAGAGGGGGACGAGGACAGACAGAGACACAAACGGGCAGCGTCGGCGCGGCAGGGCACACGGAGCGAGCACATCACTGCAGCGCTCCTGCTCGGGGTCAGCCACTGCCCCGGCCACACCGCGGGCTGCAAGGAGGTGGCTGTTTGTCCGGCCTGGACACACAGCTAGAAATTCGGCCTGCTGGCTGCAGCCAGGGTGGACACAGCCGGGGCCGGGGTGGGATGTTGGCCGGGCCGGGGGTGGGGCATTGGCTAGGCCAGGGTGGGGCGCTAGTCGGGGCTGGGGGTGGGGCGCCGTCTCGGCCGCGGGGAGCCCGCACGCACCCGCACGCACGCACGCACCTGCCCTGAAGGTCATCCAGGCGCAGCTCGCCCACGTAGTGCGTGGCCGAGGACACGGTGACGACGCGGGCGCAGCAGCCGGCGCGGCCCGAGCGCGCCAGGCTGTCCAGCAGCAGGAGGGTCAGCAGGAAGTGGCCCAGGTAGTTGAGGCCGAAGTGCTCCTCGAAGCCGTCCACGGTCCGGCGCTGCGGCACCATCATCACGCCGGCTGCGGACACGCGGGGCGCCCCGGGGGCGTCAGCTGACAGGCGCGCGGGGCGCACGGCCGGGCGCGGGCCGGCCCCCGACGCGAGGCTCCCGAGAGCACCCCGAGCGGGACGCGGCCCAGGCAGTGGCCACAGCGACCGTGCACACCGCAGACCCCGGTTCGATCCCCCACAAACGCACGGAGAAGAGTGCGCTGCGGGCCCCACACGGCCCGGGGCGCCCCGTCCCCTTCCGGTGAGGCTCGGTGAGCACTGGTCCCCGCGTCCTTTCCCCAGGGGTGGGGCGCAGACGGCCGTGCGCGGGACGCGTGCCAGGCCCCATCACTGCACAGCCCCGAGCTGGCTCGGTGTGCGTGTGTCTGTGCGTGCACCTGCCCCTGTGTGCACGTGTGCGTGCAATTCTGTGCATCTATATGTCGACTGCAGTGCGCGTGCCTGTGTGCGCACATACAAATCTACACACGCATGCGCACACACGCGTACCTGAGCTGTGTGTCTGCACCTACATGCAAATGCAACAGCAGACACGCCCTTATGCGTATCTCTGTTTCCATGTGTGCTTGCACGTGAATTTGCACACACAACACACGTATCTGTGAACGCCTGCGAGGTCACACATTCATATTCTCTTCCACACGCAGTGCAGGCACGGCCGGGAATTTGCATATCTGCGCGCATTTGCATTCGGCTCATGCATATGCATGTGCACGGGCGCCTGTGCATTTGCATATTTAAATGGGCTCATGTTTGTGGGCGCACGAGCAGACAGACGTGTCTGCACTAACGAACGGCTCACGGCTGATGCGCCTGCACGTGCGCACGCGTGTAATGCATGGCGCGTGCACGTATCTGCGTTGCTACGTCCACGCGTTTTCACGTCTCTGTGTACGTGTTTGTGCAAACAAATCTGTGCACGTGTGTGGTCTGCATGCACACTTATTTGTGTGCTCACACTTGAGCATGGGTTTGTATGCGTGTGCATCTCTCCGTGTACATTTGCACACCTATGTGTGTGTGTGTCTGTGGGAATGCACTCCAGCTGTGCGTACGTATACATCTGTGTGTCTCTGGCACGCGGGTGTGTGCGTGTGTGTGCGTGCTGTTATACGCAGGCCGAGCGGGCGTGAGCCCCCGGGACCCCGCTCCGCGGTCACCGTGACGGGAACGAGCTCCAGGCTGGGTGACAGGGTGCTTGCTGACGGTGCGCGCACGCCCAGGCCTTGGCGTGTTCCCGACACGCGTCGCACAGGTGGACCCGTGAGAGCGCCAGCCCCGCTGGGCAGGGACCGAGAGCGTCGTCGCAAAGGGGCGTGTTGCCGCGGGCTGCGCTCAGCACGCGAGCCCCACGCGTCACGCGCAGGGGCCGTGGCTTCCCCGAGACCCCGCCCTGCCCTGCCCTGCCCGGCCAGGCCCCGCCCCGCCCGGCCCGGGGCGCCCCCGAACTCACCGTTGTTGACCAGCACGTGCAGCGGCAGCCGCTTCCTCTTGAAGGCGTCCGCGAAGCGCCGCACGGAGCTGAGTGACGCCAGGTCACAGTACAGAAACTCCACTGCAAGACGACAGGGCGGCCCGTGACGCACCGTGGCCGGCCGTGGCTGGGCCGCTCGTGCGCACGAGTCCCCCGGCCCCTCCCCGGCAGCTGGAAAGTCCTCATGATCGAGAGACGAGGGAGGTCAGGGGAGGACGGTCCCCTTCCCTGAGCAACGCTGCGACTAGCGACCTCTGCTCCTGGACACAGTGGGGCAGGGATCAGGGCGTCACAGCCTCGACTGGCTTCTGCCCATGATGGAGAAGACAGCACAGCACAGCCGTCCCCGGTCTGGGTGCCACGAGCACATTCGTCGTGTGAGACACCTCTGGCCGCTGGACGAGCAGGGGACAGATCGACCCGCTGGCCTTGGACACGTGGCCCCCAACGCTGCGACACAGCCACAGGCCAGGACGTCGGGCCCGCCCCGGGAGAGCTGAGCGGGGGGGCCTTGGGTTCTGGCGGGGGACCCCTGGCCAGAGCGCCCCCAGAGCTGCGAGCAGCTTGCTCGGTCCCCCCCCCCGGGGGCGCTGTGGGTGGCCTCTGCATGGTCACCTGTGCGCTGCCGAAGGACGGCGTTGGGGCCCCCCCGCCCAGCTCCTGACGAACGCCAGCACCCCAGAACAGACAGTGACGTGGTCCCCGTGTGCGGACACCTCGGGGACACGCTCACCAGCCACCTTCTGCTCCTTCCTGCCCAGCACGGAGCATGTGAAGTGTCGCCTGAGGCGGTGCCACGTCCGAGCTGGGGACGGTTCAGGTGGTGGGACCCGCGTGTCACTCCTCACGCACAGGGGACATTTGGGGCTGAGCCGCTGCGCCCGGCTTCCTCGGCCTGCGGCCGGCAGCCGACGTGGGCCACATCCCTTGGCCACCGAGAAGGCAGCAGTGTCACCGTGAACACTGTAACGAACGCAGCTGGGAGGGGCGGGCGCGTGCTGTCCAGACACCTCGCGGTGCCGTCCACACTCGGGGCGCCCCGCGCCCGGCTGCTCGCCGGCTGCCCAGCCGCGTTCACACGCCGCGCACAAGCCGGCGACCACGGGAAGTCTGCCGACGCCTCCAGGGACGAGAAGAGAAAAGTAAAGCAGCTTTAGGAGCTCCTGTCTGGCACGTTTCCCCCCATTTCTGTTCCCAGCCGCTCGTTTCCCTCCTACCGCCGGGAGTCCCCACCGCGCCCTCCGCGACAGATCGGGGCCGCGGAGCTGTGTGCCACGGGCGGCTGGCGGCCAGGCGCGGGGGGAGAACGCGCCGCCATCTGGACGGGAATCCCGGGCCGGGCGCCCTGCCTGTCGCCTGGAGCGCACGCGAGCGTGTGGAGAATAGACGTGAATAAGGAGGGGGACACCGGCAGCACAGCCGGGACGCGGGGTCCGGGACGGGGGGCGCTGGCGACCGCAGCGTCGGGGGAGGGGCCTGTGCACGGTTGCGGGGGACGGGGGGGAGGCTGCTTCCTGCCTCCCGGGGAGACAGGGCCCCAGGCCCCTTCTGGGAGGTGACTCTGCCCTGAGCGTGACAGACACCGCTTAGAGTCACCTGATCTGGACCGACAGCCACGCCTTCCTCTGGGGACGTCCCTGTCCCCTCCCCTTCCTCAGAGACACCCACGGCCTCCGCCACCTCCTCGGGCCCCCGTGTGGGCTCCTGCCCGCGTCAGCGCGTCCCGAACGGCCGTTCGCAGTGACCTCGGACACCCGCTTGTCATCTTGTCACTCTGAAGACGGCTGATTGAGTGTGTGAGGTCGCCCGTGCGGTTAACCGGGGTTGAACTTCTAGGAGGTTCTCACGCGTGCTTCCTGCCGGGTATCGGGTGCATGATGGGTATGGTTCTGTCATGCGGCCATAGAGTTATGTGGGGCTCGGCTTTGGGTTCGGCTGTGACCCCCTCCCCCCCGCCCGGTCCCCCGAATGGCGACATTAGCGGGTGACGAGGGTCCCGTGTCCTTTCCAAGATTTTTCCTGAAACAGCGGATGCCACGAGCACCGACCGCCAACAGCCATCCGTGCAGCTGTCCTATGAGTCGGGAAGGGACAGCCCGTGTGATCTGTGCCTCCCGGGGATGGGCGTGGTCCTGCGGGGGCGTGCGGCTGGCCGCGTCCCCATCCCCTGAGTCCCCCGTGCGCCTGACACGCACCTCTGGGAGGGACAGCCAGCCGTCTGCTCGGGGCACCCTGACCCTCACTTGCCTCCTGGGCACTGCGGTGGGACAGGGCCTGGTGTGGCCGCGAAGGGACACACCCCACGAAGGTCACAGGAGGACGCGGGAGGCCCTCGGCAGTCCGGAGCGGGGCGGGGATGGAGCCACCGGGAGTTACGAACCGCGGACAAGGGCGGACGCTCCAGGGGGCGGGGGCGGCGGCCGCGTCGGGGGCGGGGCCTCGGGCAGGGGGCGCCATCCCCGGTCCCCACCTGTCCCATCCTGGACGCTGTCCTTCCCTGAGTCCCCTCACGTGTCCCCAGCAAAAGCCGCCAGGACGCGGACACCTCTCGTCACTGCGCAGCGGCCAACGGGCGGACACCAGGGTGTTTGCCGCAGCTTTGCCCCGTCGGTCCCATCCCGGGTCCACGCGGCCGCAGACGGCCGGACGCTGCTCTTTCTCGTACATTCCAGGGTGGGGCCACTGTCGCGTCGCCGCAGGGCTCGGCCGGGGGTCCATGCGACGGGGCCCGTCAGCCTCACGCGCATTTTCACCAACGTGGAAACGAGAACGCGTTTGGCAAACGCCCGGCGGGGACAGAGCGAAGTCGGTTTGGTGTGGGGGGAGGGCGGGCGTGCGTGCGTGCGGGGCGCTGCGCTGCGTCCCGCGACCGCCGCGTCTGGCTGGACGGCCCCGGCCGTGTCCCCGGGGACCTCGCCCACAGGGACGGTCCCCTGGTCTGCGGCGGGTCCCCCCGCGCCCTGGCGTCCCCCGCGCCCTCTTGGCCGGCCGGGGAAGCACGCGGCTCCGCGGGTCTCACAAACGCACGCAGGACGCGAACTCTGCCTGAGGCTTCTCCTAGGACCCGGGCCCGCAGCCGCTGCCGCCGCCGTTGTCCCCGCGCTTCCGCCAGAACGCGGATGAAAAGGGTAACAACGCTCGCGGGCTGCGGCTTTCCTGCGGAGGCAAAGGGCTCCCTGCGCCTCGCGCCCAGGAGCCGCCGACTCAGACGGGAAGGTGGGGTGAGGGGCGCCCGTGTCGCTCTTCTACCCGAAGTGACATTCGTGCAGGGCCGCGGGGCTGAACGCAGTGTGTGTGTGTGTGTGTGTGTGTGCATGCGCGTGCGTGTGTGCGCATGTGTACGCGCACGTGTGTGTGTGCGTGTGCATGTATGTGTGTATGCATGTGTGCGTGTGTGCATGTGTGCATGCATGTGTGTGCGTGCATGCATGTGCGTATGTGCGCGTGTGTGCACATGCGTATGTGTGCGTGTGTGTTTGTGTGTGCACGTGTGTGCGTGTGTGCATGTGTGCCTGTGCGCGTGTGTGTGCGTCTGCGTGTGTGTGTGTCAGAAACAGAGAGAGCAAGAAGACGGAGGGAGAGAAGGAAAGAGAGACAGAGATGAAGACAGAGAGATGAGTGGAAGGATGGGCAATAAATGGATGACAGAGACATAAAGATGAGTGACAGAAGATGACACATTGACATGCACACATACATGGACAGATAAGCAGTAGATGTAGATACACAGATGACAGGTAATTGGTAGACAGACACACAGAGACAGAGACACAGACAGACAGAGCGAGCGAGATTTTGGGCGAGAAGCACACAGAAAGCGCCCTATCCTTGTCAGGACCACTCGCACGAGCACCCTGAGGCCTCCGCCTGCCGTGAAGGGCCCGCGCCCCCTGTCCAAGCCCACATGCCTGGGGACCCGCAAGATGGGGCGGCCTCCGCCCGCCATGAGGACAGCACAGGACAGGGCAGATGGCCCCGGGCAGACGCCGCTGGGTCGCCAGCAGTAGACCGAGAAGGGTGAGTGACGTCCCACGCCCGTCTGACAGAGAACGTGCAGAAGAGACGGAAGGAGAGGTCCCCAGAACCGGGAGGGGACATGTCCCCGTCGGCTCCCGCGTCCCCCGCGCCCGTCACCGGTGTGTGTTACAACAGCTGCGGGGCACGAACAAGGGGAAAATCACCAACATCGCGGTGTTTACAGCATTCCTTCCGCACGCCTGCGGGGCCTGGGGCCGACACCAGGCGTCCGTCTTTCCTCCTGGTTTGGGGAGCACGGGAGGCTCCCCCACACTCCAAACAACGCTGGTGGCTCCGGGCAGACATCAGGGAGAGTGGCCACAGCACCTCAGGGCGTTGTCACCGGACGATGAGAGCCACACGGACACACACACACACACGCACACGTGTCCTGTGCAGAGTCTGCGGCCGACGGCTCAGAGAATTTGCCCGCCTGAGAGGCTCAGGTGTGGGGGGCCCATGGCCACCGTCCCCTCCCACTGACGCCACCAAGAGCCTCACTGCCACAGGTGTCAGCCTCACGGCCTGCCTCCTGCAGCTTCTGCGGGACAATCCCTCTCCTGGCCTTTTCGTCATTCTAGAAGCTTCCACCTTCCCTTGGCTTGAGGTCCGCCCCCCCCCACACTCCCCGTCTTTCTGCAAATCCAGCCACGTTGTGGAATTCCCTTCCCCGCCCAACACTTCCCACATGCACACAGAAGGGAGGGGTGTCTCACGGGGGCTGTCCGCTTGTGAGAATCAGCGTAGCTCAGGTTGGGATTGAAACGCAAACAGACAGACAGACAGACAGAAAGCAGAACCAACGACACCCCCTGGTTTTGCCTACCCTGAATAGAATAGAATGAACAGAAAATCAATTCTCTGTGACACGCAGCTCCCCTGAGCACGCGCCCTGTGTCTGGGCCCACGTGTCCCCAGAAACATTATCTCAGATGCCACCGACTGCACGGAGAGAACCTTTAAAACTAAGCGTTTTGTAAGCTGCCAGCTCCCGCCGCAGAAGAGCACGGACGTGGGCTTACGGTGGCAGCTAAGATCGGAAGGCCGGGGTGTGACAAATGAGCTGCCTGCTTTATGTCACGCTCAGGGGCTGTATTTCAATGAACACAAAGCCGGTATCCACCCGGCTGCCCGGGTGACGGCGAGCAGCCCCGATGGCCGCCTTACGCGCAAAGACAAGGCTGTGAAGTGCCAGCGCGACACGAGATAAAGTGTCCGACCACGGACCTCCTGACCAGGGGACAAAGGTACCAGGAAGACGAATGCGAATGAGGTCCCTCCTGGGACTACCAGAGAGAAAGACCGGGCTCTTCTCGGTGTGTGTGAAAGTCGGAAAAAATCCAGCTGCACAGAAGAGACTTGAAAATGAAGACGACGGTGCCACAGCCAAGGGCAAACACAGTTCCGATGAGCTGCTCCCGGTATTCGCCGGGACCGTCATCTTACATGAAATGCGATCCCCACGGAGGGCGCGGCGAAGCCACAGAGCTAATGAGCGTCTGGGAGCACAGAGGAAAAGATGATGACAGGGGGACAGGCACGGATGTGACAGCCAGAGCGAGCTGCCGAGGGCGCCCGCAGGGAGCTCACGGGAGTCTCTGGGCACCGAGCCCACGATGATGCGATTGTACGTGACGTCAGCTGTGTCAAAGAAGAGAGCGGCAGCGATCAGCGGCACCGCTCGGCGTGACCCTCGTCACTGCCATTGTCTCCGTCATCCTTGTCACCATCATCATTATTATTATCAAGACCATCACCACCATGATCATCACCACCATTATCACTATGATCACCACCATTATCTCCATCATCCTTGTCACCATCATCGTCATCATTATCATCACCACAACCATAATCATCATTATTATCATGACCATCACCATCTCTATCATCTCCACCATTATCTCTGTCATCAACATCATCATCATCACTGTCACCACCACCATCACCATCATCGCCACCACCCTCTTCCTCAGGGGAACCCAGAGTCCAGCCTACAGCTGGGAGGCGGTGGTACCGCTGACCACACCAGGGAGGAGGCAGACTCTGCATCCAGAACGTGCAGGGTGGGCAGGAGGTGTAGCCGGCAGGGGATTCTTCTTCTTAAGAAACCATTATTGCTTCTCTGTGTGGCTGTTCTGTCCTTCCCACTTGCCGTTTTATTTCTGTGCGATGCCGTTACGCTCATATTCCTGCTCCCCAATTTTTACTCCATTCCCCCGAGTGCTCAGCCAGATCATTTTTTTCACTTCTTATTAGTCCGAAGACTTAATAGCAATATAAATTCTCTGAATATCTTCACGGCATCGCGTGGATGGTGACACGGAACAGAAACATTCTATTTCTCTTGCTCATAAAGTCCTTTGCGAATGGTTATGAATTCGCTCTCCGTCTACACACTTTAAAAGGACAACTTCCAAAAATTAACAGAGTTTGGGCATTGGGGGGTTACGTCTCTAATCACTAAAGTGGAATATGACAGGAGTCCCCTCCACCCTCGCTGTCCGGCGAGGCACCGAGGTTATAGATAAAGGGATATGAAATGGATGGCACCCCAAAGTGCACAAGTTCACAGAGAAAATGGAGGGGGGTGAGCGGGTGGGCCCAGGACTCTGAGGCCTCAGCTGGATATACACAGGGAGGGGTGTGAGGATGTGGGGGGATTCACAGAGGATGAGCGACCGGAGAAACAGCTGCCTAATTGCACCCCACTGTCCACGGGACGGGAGGGGGGCCCCCAGAGACACCTCCCAGCTCCTGAATCTTGTCACTATGTGTGTGTGTGCGTGTAGGTGTGAGCATGCGTGTGCACAACTGTGTGTCTGTGCATGCAAATGTTTGTGTGCATTCTGTGTGTGCATGTGTGTGCATGTGTTAGCGTGTGTGCACACACACGCAGTCAAGGCTGCCCGCCTCGCTGGACTGAGCCCCCTGTCTCCAGGGGACAGTCCACCCTCATGCCGGCTCAGACCCCGTCCCCTGCCCACCCTCTCCGTACGTGGTGACCGCCACCGTGGGCCTGTGGCTTAGCGGTGCTGCGTGTCCGCGTGCATGCCTGTTCACACACGCGTGGCCAGCCCCTCGCACGCCAGCTCCGTGCACCTGCCCCGTGTCCCTCGGTACAAAAGGGACAACAGGCCGACCAGCCCTGGACGCGACACCAGCTTTGACACGGGGGACGCGCCGTGTCCCGGAGGTGACACGTGGTCCCGCGGGAGCGCACGGCCATACCCCATGCATCGGGCACCCAGGCCGGCCCCGTCCCCAGCTCGGGGACAAGCGTCCCACGGTCTCCCGCGTGAATCCACCGCTGTCCCCGCTGAACCTCGCCACACACGACTGAGGCCACCGCGTCACCCACCGCAACGCAGCCTTCCAGAACGGTCTCCGGGGAATGACGCTCCGGCGACAGCTGGGTGAGAACGTGGGGACCGCCTGCCTTTTTCATTCAACACCCCCACGGGCCCCCGACAAAGCTGTCCCCGTGAGCTGCGTCACTCGAGCGACTTCTGGGGACTCACTCTTTCAACGCTCACTTTAAACGATCATTCCTACTTTATAAAAACGTCGTGGATGGAAGCAAACACGTGAGGAGCAGAGATACCACCCCCCCCGTAGGCCACTTCCATCGGCCGGTCCCTCCTGCCACACGGGGCTCTGTGGCGGGGCCCCCCAATACCCCCCAGACCGAGGCCGGCTTCCCCCCCCAACCCGAGCAGCGGTACCTCTGTCATTCAAGGTCTCCTCCTGGATCGTCCTCACAGCGTCCTCGGCCTTCTGTGTGTTATTGCCAGCTAAAAGGGGACAACAAAAACAAAAACAAAACAAAACAAACAAAAAAAAACAAAGACACAATGAGGGCTGAGCTCGTCCAGAAACCGCCAAACGGCAAAAACTGTTTCTAGAGACCCCCGAACACAGCGCAGAAACGCGCTTTATGCTCCCTTCGGCCGGCGTTGAACTTGGCCACCTCCTAAGCGATTCAGGTTAACTCAGCCCATCCACCTGAAAAAAAAAACACTTTTTTTTTTTTTTTTTTTTTTTTTTTAGCTGGAATTGGCGAAAAGGATGCATTTCTGTGATATTTTACTTTCCGGTGCTCACAGGGACATGAGCAATTGCTGTCAACATCCCCCACCTGGGTCCAGCCCCACCTGGCGAGGCTCCCTCCTACAGCCTCGAAAAAACAGAGTAGCAAGTCATGCTCTCTCCTGCAAGCCGTGTACCTATGTTTCAATTCCTGCAAACGTCCTAAGTGACAAGCAAGAGCCCGGCTGTGACGTCCGCCAGCACCTCTCTCTCTCTCTCTCTCTCTCTCTCTCTCTGTATCATTCACTCCGTGTTCTCGACGAGTGGCCCAAATTAACTTATGGAATGCCGTTGGCAGAAGGGGAAAAAAAAGCGCTTACAACGGAGACTCTAAGGAAACAGATAGGTGGGTAGAATGAGCCTAGTGACGTCAGAAACGTGTGTGACCCCGGCCGCGGGCACCTGAATTCCGCGGGGCACGGGGCCTCGTCTGCGGTGCACGCACAGGAATCTATAAACCGTCACCGCTTTGCAGAAGTTCAGAGTTGCAGACAGGAAGAAGTCACAGCTGCAAAGCGACCCTCTGTCCCTTAAAGGGACAGAGCCTTACGCAGTGGCTGGGTGTCTGCTGCTGTGACCATCGGCTCGGGGTCCGCTGTGGGCCGACTCGTGTCCCCTGAACGTCGCAGGATGGAGCCTGAACCT
>PVKZ01008233.1:0-17216 GCA_004027375.1 Macroglossus sobrinus | reverse complement strand
GGAGGCGCGTTCTAAGCTGCGTTTTAATAAGTCAATAAGAAAGCTCAAAATTATTTAAAGCTCCTTAAAGAGGATTATATTTGATTTCTTGGGGGAATTCCGGGGTGCGGAACAGTCAAGACGCGCCGTCCTTCTGAGGGGGTCTCACCTTAAGGACGTACGTACGTCGTTTTAGACAAAACCTTTTAACTCTTTCATTGTCGGGATGGGGAAGAGTGGACGCAACGCGACTTCGCTGCCTGCCGGCCGCTAACGGAGCCTGCGGTCTTGGGAGTGGGGAAGGAATCGCGTTTTCGGCTTTCGAGCCGGTGTTGGGACTCTCCTTTGTTGTTTGTCCCCTACCCTTTAAAATCAGACCTTTCTGATATTCTGAAGGGAACAGTCAGATCAGATCCCCCGGGAACCTGGACGTCACTCAGCGTGGGGGACAGGCAGATCTGGGCCAGAGCAGATATTACCTTTTTTTGAGTTTATAGCTCCATTTACCACCGGGCCCTGATTCAGGGCTGGTCTGCAGCGGGGACGATCGCAGGATCCTGGGCTGGTTCCAGTCTCCCGCTCAGGGGACGCCGAGGCAGGGAGGAGGCCCACCTTGGGGCTGAGCAGATAGATGGTCTGCTCTGAATGTCCGTCGTCCTTGCCGGTCCCCTGTGCCCCGGTCAGGGAGAATCCAGGGGATCTGGCAGGGGGCGGGGGTGAGCGGTTAGGAGCAGGAAGAATTGAGACGCCTTATGAAACTGGGCTGGCAGCTTTCTCCACGCTGAGTCAGCGTTGGGGACACTCCAGACCCGACACCTCGAATGTCTGGTGGGGACCCTGAGCCAGGAGGGCCCTCTTCCTGGCCTGTGTCCTCACATGACAGAAAAAGAACGAGCTCATTGTCCGGCCTCTTCGTATAGGGCCCTGACCCCGTTCTCGAGGGCTCCACTCCTGTGACCTCGTCATTTCCCAAAGGTCCCCCGTCCCCGCTCCCTCTCTCAGACGTCCTGAACGCCAAGGACGGGCGAGGAGAAAACGGCCGAACTCACGTGAGAAGTGAGGGGGCCGCGGGCTCCGGCGGGCGGTCTGGGGGCGCACACGCTCAGTCTGAGCCAGCAGGTGTGGGGGCGACTCTGAGAGGGCGGAGCTGGGGGGACCTGCCACGGCCGCCTGCTCCCTCACCCATTCAACTGGAGCTTGTTTGAAAGATGAAAAGGCCCAAACAGTGGTAATTCCTCTGAACACAAAGAGGAGGGCTAGGATGGGAGAGGGTGCAGCTGGTGTGAGGGAATGCCCCCCTGGGGTCCCACCCCCTTCAACCAGGTCTCCCCGTCTTTTCTGCTAGGGGTGGCTGGGAAGATGCTTTCAGCCAACATGCAGTGACGTCAACTCAGCAGTCTGAATCGTCCACACCCCACATGTTCCAAAGTCAGGGCTAGCCCTGACTCAGCTCCTGGAACGTCTAACCTCTAACCTCTAACCTCTAACCTCTGACCTCTGAGCCCTTGGGATGTCCTATCTGATTACGGCATCTTGTTCACCCGGGGGCCTTGGTCCACGCCAGCTGGTCCACGCTCACCAGAGGGCTGGAGATGAAGCTCGAGCACACGGGTGGCCAGCCATGTCCCCGTGACCAGCTCCCGAGAGAACCCAGGCGCCAAGACTCAGGTGGGCTCCCCAGTTGGCACGATTCGGTGCGTGTTGTCACACATCATTGGAAGTCAACGCTGTCCACTGGGAGAGGACAGCCAGAAATTCCACGCCTGGCCCCTCTCGGACCCCGCCCCGTGCTCCTCTTCCCGCTGCCCATCGCCCCCCGTCTCTTTCTGCTGCCGTGAACCGTCCCCGTGAATGCAGCGGCTCATCTGAACGCCGCCGTCCTCCTAGAGAGTTAAGGAAGCCGAAGATGACCTTGGGAACCCCCCGCGTGGCGGCTGAGCCCTCCGTCTCTGCTTAGCCCCAAAGTAGCCACGGGACGTGGGGAGCTCACGCCTGCACTGTGGCACGGGGTGAGGTGTGCATTGCCATCTTCCGTGGACCGAAGTCAATCTACCCGGTCAGATGACCAAGCCTGTGGTCCAGCCAAGGAGCTGGGCACTCCAGCCCCAGGCCTTCAAACACCCAGCACCCAGGGGAACCGGGTGGGTATCTGGTCCACCTCACACCGGTCGTGACACAGGGCTGGCTTTCCCACCCGTCACTCCCTCAGTGCCCGTGGCCTCGGGTCTGTGTTCAATCCTCCAGGCTTCAGAAGGAACCCCACCCCCGCCCCGAGAACAGGAGCAGATAGATCCCTTTCATCAGCAAAACCCCACCGGCTCTTATTACTCTGGGCGAAATAACATTTTGCTCCTGAATAAGCAAAACCTCCCTGACAGTCCTGTCGACGCGTGGTGTCCCATTTGGAAAGATATGAGAGGCAAGGGACAAGAACGCGTGAGGCTCCTCCAAGGCAGGTGGGGCCCAGCACGGGCTCGAGGTGACAACAACGAGAGGACTAATCATCCCGCGAAGAAGGAGGGAGGCTGGGCGCGAAGACACTCAGTCTGGGCCTGGCCCTTTAAATCCAAAATGATGGACTTCATTTGCATTTAGATCTCCTCGGCTGCCTCTTTTCATCTCAAGACAAATCCTCACAAAAGGCTGCTTAATTAGACCAAATTAGATTTCCGCTCAGCGGCTTGTCACTCATTACAAAATGCTGTTCTTCTCTGCTTTGGGTAATTATGGGCTGGTCTGTACCAGTTTGTGAGCGTTCACTCCAGCCATTGAGTATGACTAGCATTGCTGATTGTGTGCAGGGAGGAGGAAAATTATTCAGTTGCACCAAATCTGTCTCTTTTATAAGTTGGATCAAGACCGTCCCCGGCGTCTTTTATGAGAATGGGTATTCTCGTTCTTAATTCTTTAATGATTAATTGTAGAAGCAGCGCAGAGCTTGGTAATTTCGCAGACTAGAACGCTGAGTACAAACAGATTTCACATGTAGCGATGACGCCGTCTTTGAAATCTTTACCTGAGTGAGGCGGCCCTAGGCCATCGAAAAAGCCACACCCGTTAAATGGTTTATATAGCACAGCCCTCCTCCTCGGGGACCCGTCACTCAGCTGTCTTCTGCTCAGACCTGCTCTTTCGCGGGTCACCCCTCCTCCCAACCGCGGACATGGGCGTTTCCAGCGCTCGTTATAGATACACCACGTGGGTGGGTGGGTGGGTGCGTGGGGAGGGCCGCGGAGGGTGGGCTTGGGTTGGCTGCTCCGAGGTCTTCGTGATCACATTCTTCACATCGAAGACTTCTCACCAGCCCAGGGATGGCCCTCCGAGTGGCGGGAGAGGCCGGGAGTGAGGTGTGATCCCAGGGTGGGCCCCGCTGGCTTTGCGTTGGTCATGCCGGCTGAGTGCGCGTGGGCAGGCAGGCACGGGCCTGTCCCCGGGCGCAGGTGCTGCTGGTGGAGGTGAGACGGGTGACGTCAGCTCTCTCCAGGAGTAACCGCCACTCGTCGTCCCGCCACGGCTATGCAGCGAGGCCCGCTGTGCGAAGGACACTGACCACTGTCACCCCATACCAGGCCTCTGAATCTGGTCGCTTTGAGAGAGGAGCTGACGCACAGGACAGCTGACCTTGGGTCCCGGGTCAGGCTGGCCCAGAAGCGTTCCCGCTGCGTGCTCTCCTTCCCGGAGAAACGAGTGGGAGGCCACGAGCCTCGGTGACGTGGGGTCTGTGCATGCTCCGGACAGAGAATGGCAGAGCCACAGAGGCCCCTCGTGATCAGCTAGCTCTGCCCCTTCACTTTACAGAGGGCAATACTGAGGCCAGCTGAGGGGGCACGAGGGGGGGAGGAAGCCACCTCCTGGCTCAGCCCTCCCCGTGAGCCTCCAGCCTCCCTCCCTCCCTCCTGGCTCTGGCCCGCCTGTCACAATCACAGCCCCGTTCCACTGCCCCCAGACCCCCACAGTGGGGCAGGGAGGCTGTTCCCACGCCGTGCCCTCACAGTGCGGCTCCCCGCAGAGCCTGGGACTCGATCCCACAGGCTTCTAGAAGGCCCGCCCCAGATGGCCCAGGCCTGCGGGGAGCGCCACTTCCGTGAGCTTCCGGAGCATCAGCTGCCCGCACACCACTCACTGGCACTCCGTCACAGGGGGGCATTCCGGAAATGTGTGCTGAAGACCTACTGTGTGCCGGGCTCTGGGATGCCGAGGTGAATGGGACATAGCTGCACCTGACTCCAATTTAGACACATCCAGTTGTTTTCAAAGCAGCCCAAAGAAACAGATTTTTAGCCGTTTAGGGCCTGCCTGCTTTGCGTACCCCTCAAGGCTACACCGGCGTCTACTACGGGCCATTGGTAAGATGGAGCCTCACGGTCACCGCTGCCCTTTGGAGCTCTCGGACCGGACACTCCCTGCCCTGCTCTGAGCGACATCATGGCATCTGACTCTGGATACCCAAGCCCCAATCTGATCCCCTCTTCCTCGGAGTTCTCCTGCCCTCCGCCCCTCCCGGATGCTGGCCCCTGGCCCCTAAGCCCGTGGGAGGCCTCCTACCTGGTGGGAGTTTTCTTCTCCTTCCTCCATCAGCCCCAACCCTGGAACTCTGTCCCTACGCTCCTCCCTCCATCACTGTCCATCCCATGCTCCTCCCTCCATCACTGTCCATCCCATGCTCCTCCCTCCATCACTGTCCATCCCATGCTCCTCCCTCCATCACTGTCCATCCCATGCTCCAAGGCACCGGGCACAGAGCCCCTCGCCCCCGCCATCTCCGCTACAATCGAGAAGCTTTGCTTTGGTCTCCACGTGTCCCCTTCCCTATAAACGGGCAACCCAGACCAATCGGAAACAACCCCGCAGGCTGCAGAGGGGCGGGCAGTAGGACCCTGTCCAACGGCCGCCCGCGTCCCGCTCAGATCAATGGCTGTCCTTATTAACAGGCTTCTCCCGGCTGTGGAGCCACGTCCCCTATCTGGCATGCTAACAGGTCAGCTGCCATTTTGTGTTAAATTCCTTCTCATTTATTACAATCCCGGGTTTTTTTTATTGACATGGAAATAAAACTTACAATCAATGAGATATGATGAAATATACATCAAAACGAAAGTCACCAGAGCTGGCGTTTTCATCTGTTCTCGGGAAGGAACAAGGGTTTACCGGGGTGGGGGAGAGAAAACACGGAACATTTTTCTTCCCTATTACATGATCCGATTTTCAATGAATCTATAAAGAAAGTGGAAACATAAATAGAGTAACCAAATAGAATGATCCCTGCAGCTGTCAAAACTTAAAACAGTTCAGTTTCCCTTTGATTTCTGCTTTCAGTTTTGAAAAGTACATAGATCATCCCATCCTTTTGCTTTTGCTTTTGCTTTCTTTCCCTTTTCTTTTCTTTCTCTTCTTTTTTTCTTTTTTTGGTGAGGATCCCCTCTCTTAAAACTTCTCCCTCTGTGGTCCGCTGGCGTTGACCCTTGACAGCTGAACGGACCAAATGGCCAAATGAATACGTTACCTATTTCTTATGCTGTCAGTCAGCCCCGCCTTATAGAAGGACCTCTTACTCTGTTTATTCCACGATCTAGAAACTTACTCCTTTCCTTGTCAGACGCTACATCAGAGGAGGCTCAAAGGTGTTCCTTCCTCTTCCAACACCGCTGGCCCCCTGGAGAAGAGAGGGAAGAAACAGCCCTTCCTGTAAACACCTACTATGCGCCCGGCGCCTCATCACCTTGTCTGCATCTTGACCTCACCCGGGTGAGGACGGTCATCCCTGTTTCTCAAATGGTGAGAAGCTGAGACTCAGTCGGGTCACACAGTGAAAGAAGGTCAGAGTCTGGATTCAAACTCCACCTGTCTACACCGCGTGGAAGCTAGAGGGCCAAGTGGAGTGATCCCCCCTTTTTTTTTTCTTAGAACCCGCTGTTCAAAAGAAATCAGATGTGGAGACCCCCATAAATGACACATGTGTCACAGCACTGCCTGGCTGGGTCAGGAGGACCCAGGGACCCAGAAATGCCAGGATGCTCGGGTGGGGGGGGCGCCCTCAGCTCCTCTCTGAGCCCGGTGCTCGGTAGGAAAGTCACTGATCCTCAGTGTCCCCCGGTCCCGATGAGGCCGACGGGAACCAGCCCCTCAGATCTCTGGCTTTCCAGCCGGGCGCTGCCCCCCACAGCAGCCTCCCCAAAGCGAGGCCCCACGAAGCCAACGAGGGCCATCATGCACAGCGGTATCGATCACTGGTCCTCAGCATCCCTTAAACAAACATTTCACGATGACCTACGAAGCCTTCAGCAGACGCGCCTGCACCAGCCTCCGCCACTCGGGCCATCAGATCAGTGAGACCCGGAAGGGACGTGGCCTTAAACGCCCCTGTCCCGGCCTAGAGGCCCCCCACCCCCACCCCGCAGCCACAGTCTCCCCTCCTTAGAGCTGAGCTAAGTTGTCCCACCGCACGTCATCCTACAGGGATGGCGGCCACTCTATTTGCATTTCTTTCCCATGCCGGAGGGAGAGGAGTTTCCCAAACTGCTCCGATGGGGAGTAGGACGCATCCTTCCTGTCGATGTCCTCATCTTTCTGTTTATTGAGGCAAAATTCACACGCCGTGACCACGAACCGTGTCCAAGGGTCCGATGTGGTGGTGTTTTGCACCTTCCCAACGTTGTGCAATCGTCGCCTCTCTCCAGGTCAAGTCCATCGGCCCAAAAGGAAAGCCCTACCCATTCAGCGGTCACCCCACGCCCACCCCCCTCATCCCTGCGATCACCGTCTGCTTCCTGTTTCCGTGGGCCCGCCCGTTCACGACGGTTCACACGACGGAATCCTACAACGCGTGGCCTTTGTCCGGCTTCTTTCCCCGAGCGTGATGTTTTCAAGGTTCATGGCGTGTGTCCGCGCTGCGTCCTTTGCACGGCTGACCAACAGTCAGCTGTGTGCGGTGGACCACATCCTTGTCCATCGTCCATCAAGGGACATTTGGGTGGCTTCCCTCTGCCGGCGCTCGTGAATACGGCTGCCGTGAACGTGTGCGCACACATGTCAGTTCGAACACCCATCTTCAATTCCTTTGGGGGTCGGTACCTAGAAGTGAGATTCCTGGGTCGTCTGCTAATTCCATGTTCAACTTTTTGAAGAACCATCAAATGGACGCTTTTGTCATTTTTATTTTTATTACCTTTTTTATTTTTATTAACTTCTGTCGTTTTTATTTTTATTAACTGTTTTATTTTTATTAACTTCTGTCGTTTTTATTTTTCAAGGAGAGGTGGCATTCGATGTCATTTTATAGCAGTTTTAGGTGTCTGGCATAGCGGTTAGACACGTATGTCCTTTACGAAGTGATGCCCTGGGGTTAGTCTGGTACCCGCCTGGCACCGTACGTAGTTATGACATCATTGGCTGTAGTTCACATCCCCGTGACTATTTCGTAACTACCAATTTGTACTTAAGTTTTTCCTCTTCTCCACTTAGCTTCCCAACCCCGTCCCATGGGTTAATCACCCGTTCGTTTTCTGTATCTGAGTCTGTTTCTATGTTGTTTGCTTATTTAGTCCTTTCGATTTCACAGATAGGTGAAATCCCACGGTATGTGTCTTCGTCTGACTTATTTTGCTTAGCATAGCGTCTAGTTCCATCCATGTCATTGAGAACGGTTACATTTCATTTGCTATAACGGCAGAGTAACATTCCGTTGTATATATGGACCACGGTTGCTCTATCCAATCATCTATTGATGGGCGCTTAGGTTGCTTTCATAGCTTGGCTACCGTAGATAATGCTTCAGTGAACATAGGGGTACATATATCTTTTCAAATTCACATTTTGGTTTTTGTTTTCAGATAAATATCCAGAAGTGGAATGGCTGGGTCACGAGGTAGTTCTATTTTTTAATTATTTAAAGGACCTCTAAAAAACTGTTTTCCATAGCGGCCATACCAATTTTGGACCAATTAATTCTATAAGCGAGTTCTCTGTTCACACAAATGGAGACAAAGTGGCTGGTAATTCAAAATTGAAGAAGCTAATGCGATCCACTGGCTGATAGGACTGCTTTTTATTAAGAACCTTCTCTTCTGAAAGAAAAATCAATAAAATGCACCTAAGCCATCGAAAGAAAGAAAGAAAGAAAGGAAAGAAAGAAAGAAAGAAAGAAAGAAAGAAAGAAAGAAAGAAAGAAAGAAAGAAAGAAGAAAGAGAGAGAGAGAGAAAGAAAGGAAGGAAGGAAGGAAGGAAGGAAGGAAGGAAGGAAGGAAGGAAGGAAGGAAGGAAGGAAGGAAGGAAGGAAGAAAGAAAGAGATCCCTCCAGGCGCTCCGCCTAGAACTTTCTCTGCATAACGAGATGCTCCAACAACCTCGTGAGCCGAGTGCGCTCACTGTGCCTGTTTTATAGACAAGGACACTGAGGCTCAGAGGTCAAGCAAGTTGATGCTCAAGGCCCCACAGAGTCGAGGAGCCAGAATCTGGACCTGGGCAGTGTGGCCCCAGGCGCGTGATCTTAAGCGCGGAACCGTAAGTCCCAGTAACGCGCCTGGAGACTTCTGTTTGCATCTGGACCGTGCCGGGGCCTAGGCTGGCAGCGGCCGCCCCCCGCTCCTAATTCTGCCAGCTCAGACAGTTATGAGAATGAGGGTGCCTTCCTCGAGCACACCCCAGCGGTGAGCCCAGAGCTGGGATTGAACCCCACTCAGCGGATAACCCCCAAAACGGAGAAGTGACGCTGGACCCCAAAGTGCCTCAACGCGTGGTTTCTGTCTGTGGGGCGTTCAGTTTATCCCTCGTGTCTTCGGAAAATATCCCGCTGTCCACACCACAGCTCCGTCTCCTGGGCACCCACTCTGTGTCCCCCGCGGAGCCAGGGTCATCTCAGCCACCGACCCAAAAGGAGTGTCGTTTTCTGCATTTTACCCCACTGAACTTGGGGTGCAGATAGGATGAGTCACTAGGCCAGGCGATGACCAAGACGATGATCAAGATGATCACCGTCTACCTGTGCTGGAGACCCCTCTTTTAGGAGCTTCTGATTCAACCAGAGGAAGTGTTTCTGGGGGTCTGTCCCTCCCAAGAGAAGCGTGGGCCGGTTCATAATCGCAGACGACACCTATAGCCAGCTTTTGTGACTTTCATTCTTTTTGTTTGTTTGTTTTTACATCTAGAATCATGATGTTCGTTCCTTCCAGCCTCTCACATCTGCCTTTTTCGAAACGCTGTGTGTTTCCCCCTCATCCACCTAAACCCGCTGTTGAGTTACCGGCCCCCGGGGGCTGCGGGCTCCGAGCGCTGCTGCGCCCGTGCACTTTGCCGCTCGCCGCCTCCTCCGAGTGTAATCAAACATCAAGCTAAGTAGCAAATAAATCTCCCCGTCTCGTAAGCTGCACAGCGAGATCATGTACATGCAAATGAAGGACCTGGTTGCAAGCTGTCGCGGGGGAGGGGCGGGAACGCCGGGCCCTGTCACCGTGACCGCCTTGCGCGGCAAGGGCCATGCATCAGCTACCATCACCATCCCTGCACTGGTGACGCGAGGGGGGCCGGGCTGTCCCAGGAGGACGGAGGGACCGGGCAGGTGGCAAAGCACGGGCAGCCCTGGGCCCAAGAGCACCAAGAGTGGCCCCGTGGGGGCGGCCAGGCAGGCGCGATGAAGCAAGAGAGGGGTCCCCCACCTCCGGGGGTGCCTCTGGGCCTGAGTGGAGAGCAGCGCAGCGACACCAACGGCGACAGCAGTTTCGGAAACCGCTCTGTGTGGCCCGTGCAGGATTTACAGGTCCAGAAACAGGGGACAAGACAAATGAGGTGGCCTGCGCAAGGTCACACGGGAAGTGGCAGAGCTGGGACCCAGTTCCACGTGGCATGAACATGCTGGCTTCCCTCTCCTCCAGCTTGGCCTGTGGCTTCCTGCTCCGTACCCCGTACCCAGCGGCAGCCACATCGGTCCCCGTCACGAGCTCACGGTAGAGTTGCGATCACAGCCTTGGCCTTGGCAGGTATAGATCACATAGAAACTCATTCTGTAACTCTGCCTTTTGACTTTATTCAAATTATAAAAGTCACATCCCACTCCCGTCCCCAAAAGGCCCCTATCTCTAACTACACCCCCTCACGATCAGTCAGATCACGTGCTTCCTTCCAGTGTTTTTTCCAACAATTTTTTTTTTAAAACGTGTCTCTAACGATAGCATATGTAAAAGTTTGGATCTCGCTGTGCCTTTTTTTTTTTTCCTCACTTGGCATTATCTTAGACGCCTTTGATCACACGTGGACGTGGTCCTCTCACGTGTGGCTTCAGTATCATCATGCAGCGTTCGGCTGCCACTCACACGGGGCACGTGGCTCAAACGAGCTGGCTTCGCAGACGAGCCCGGGAGCGCTTTGATGCATAAGGCACCTGATTGCACATGGTTGTTTATCTGAGCTTCTCATTATGGAAATACATAAATATGCTCTATGCTAATCATGATCGCAATTTGCATTTATATTGTGCTTTGCAGTGCGAGGATCTTAAGTCGCTTCGCAGTAATGAACGGCCCCGCCGTGAGCGTGAGCGTGCGCGCATTGGTGTGTGTGTGTGCGTGTGCAGGCTCGTCATGGCTGTGAGCAGATATTTATTTAATAACTACCGGGCCGTAAGTGTGGAATTTCAACGTCACTACGCTCCGACAGGATGCAGGGAAGTGAGAGGAGGCGTCTGAACTGTGCGACCAACATTCATTTAGTCTGAACGCCGGGCGGGGTGTTAACGAGCTGTACCCCGTGTGGCCGGCAGGAAGAGGGGGCCAATCCCTTTATGGAGCTGGTCCTTATGTCTAAGTGGCATCTAGAACCCAGGCATCGAGCTGCCAGACAGAAAAACCCCACCATCTGGGGATGACCCCCTGCCCGCCTCGCTCCTCCCCAGAGCGAAATTCCGAGTGACATGGGTTTCGGCCACCCGAGAAACAAAACCAGCTGGTTTCACCCATTCCTGCCTCTTCGGTGGGAACCGGGGGACGGTTAACGATGTTAAAAAGTATATTGAATGGAAAACGGTTTGACTTGAGTGGCAAGGCTGGGTCACTGGCTTTGAAGAAGACGTCCCCGGACAATGGGCTTCGTCCCGCCGGGGTCGGGGGCCTTCCTTCCTGAGCCCAAGGCAGCGAGCGGCCTGTGGGAAACGCCACCTGCACTCGCCTCCGGAAAGCCCCAGCCGTTCTCACGCTGGTGGCCGGCTGCTCCAAGGGGGGCATGCGGCCCGGGGGCCTGGGTGGGTCCCAGCGCGGGTTCCTAGGGCCCGGTCCCTCACGAGGGGGAGCGGAGGAAGCAGCCATACAGAAGGATCCCAAGACCCCCTGGGACAGGGAGAGAGGTGGTTTTAATTAGAGCTGAGAGATGAGAATTAAGGCAGAGAGGGATGACATCTTAATGAGGTTTAATGAAGCTGTCTGCTGATGGGGACAGCTGTCACCCAGAGCTGTATCCCAGCCAAGCCACTTGGTGACAGAGCAAGCTCAGAAAAAGGCGCCGTTTGAAAGCTGCTGGGGAGGGGGCCGTGGTCAGACCCAGCGCTGGGGCCTCTCTCCACATTCGGCTCTTGATTCTAACTAACACCTCGGCGGCAGGGGACTCGGCCAGCCGGCCATATTTGAGTAGCCTCGATGGTTCACAATTCCCCGTTGTACAAAGCGAAGGTGTGTGCCTCTTCTAAAAACCTTGGGGTGTCTCAGAATTCAGCCACAAGAAATGAGAAACGCAAGGAGGGCTTGCGTTGGAGGGCTAAAGGGTTTCATCGGTCCATTCCCTTTCTGAGCCTCGATTTCCCCATCTGTCCCGTGATGACGATGTGGCCTGCCTCATAGGATTTGTGAGAGGGCCGCGGTGGGCTGAGCACAGAGCTACGGTGTTTTATTTATGACCTAGGTGGCTTGGGTCAAGAGCGAAGCTCTCTAAGTTTCGGCTTTTCCATTCGCGGGGTTGGCAGAGGTCAGGGTGTAGAGAGTGCTCAGCAACTGTTAACCCTCTTCCCCGTTTCTCTCTCCCTGCATGGAGAGGGTGCTCCCAGCCCTCACGTGGCCCATCAGCCCGACCGTGCCATCTGCCCCAGGGCCTTTGCACATTCCAGCTGAGAGCCGGCTAGGAGGCCCCTTCTGGCTTGGCGCTGTCTCTCTTCTTCTTAAGGACACGGGTGGCCGATCAAAGCTGAGGTGTGTGACCACATGTAGTCAGTTTCATGGCTGTCACAGCAGGGTTGCCACGGAGAAGCAGGTGACCAACACCGTCAGGCCTCAAGTTCCCTTGCGGTTCCGTGGCAGCTGATCTCAGATGTCTGTCACAAGCAGCTTGCCTGTATCTGGAGGTCCAGGGTCAGCAGCGCCTCTGAGCACCTGTTTGTCCATCCGTAGCTGGCTCCACACAGCTCCCCCGGGGTCCCCAGAGGCCCGCAGACCCGTCAGCCCGCCCGCTTCTCTCCGTAGGCCTCTGGAAGGAGCGAAGGTGGCCCAGGGTCAGTGCCAGGTTCTCCCCACTCTGGCCGGACGCTCTTTCCTGCTTCTGGGGAGCCCTCGGGGGACCCTCGGCTCTCCTGCCCCCTCCCCGCACCTGCTCCAGGTGGGCTCTCCCCAAAATGCCAGTCCAAGGTCTGTGCCATTGCTCCCCTTCCTGCTCACCTTCCTGCAGACCCGGGCATGACTTGGCTGGCCTCCAGGCCCGCAGTGTTCCCTGAAGCGACAGCAATTTCCTTAACCCCAGTCTCCATCAACATCAGAGAGCAGACCTTGCCTGGGGCTCTCCTGGGCCTAAGGCAGCGTGCTTTGTGAGTTTGGGGGTGTTGGGGGAGCACGAGCACACCCTTGCCCGCAGCATTAAGACCTATGCACCTGAGAGAGAGAGGAAACAGTCTGGGTAGCGACTGCTAAATGCCAAGCGAGTCGTTGAGAGGCAGCCAAGACCGCGTGGATTCAGACGTGGGTTCAAATCCAGCCTCGGCCACTCATTAGCAAAGAAGGCGCTGACGTTGTCCGTGCCTCCGTTTCCCCACCTGAAACCGGGACAGTCACACACAGCCACTTTGCGGAATTGCACACACCCGTGGGCCCTGGCGCTGGTCCTCCGCAGTTATGGGTGCTGCTGTGGCCGGTGGTGATGGCACCCGTGAAGGGCCACATGTCCTGTCCAGTCAGCTCGTCCCACTGGGCACACGAACCACTAATGGGTGTGGACGCCATGCTTCTGGGATGGTCACCTGTGAACGCAGGGACTCAGAGACACAGGGCCCCGAGCCTCAGGACGGAATTGCCAGGGGTGGAAATTCAAGCCCGGGAGGCATTTGGGGACGAGGGGAATGATGGGAAAGGTCAGGGCGAGCCCCACACACAGCTCTGGCTTGGCCAGACGCCCCCCTGCCACCCGCAAGGCTCTGTATGTGTTCCCGCGTCACACCGAGGCAGGGCCAGGGGCCTCTGGGTGTCTTGCCAGTGGCCCTCTCTGGGACTTCCTGTGGGGCAGGGAAGGAAGTCCAGCTGCCAGGTCGGAAGGAGCTGAGTCTGCTTCTTGCCAAATTTTGGGGGTACTTCTGATGCCACCTGGCGACACTCGAAGTGAAAGAGGAGATGAGGAAGCCAGCATGGCATCCTTAGGGGTTTCTGGAGGGGACCCCTCCCTCGCCCCCAGCCTCAGAAACGCAGTCCAGAGAAGGCCTTGGGAACCAACACGTGGGTTTTGCGTGCTGTACGGTTCCTCTTTTGTGGTGTTTATGACATGCTTGTAGGAAGGGGGGCGTCCTGGGTGGATATGGAAACCCCACTGACCTCCCAACGTGTGACAGCGGTCGCAGGCGCATGGGGGCGAAGGGCACCCACGTCAGGTCAGAAAGCAGCAGCACGGGGCGCCCCTGAAGCCTCCTGGTGCTGCTCTCAGCTACTGTCCCCGCCCCAAGGCGACCTCCGCTCCTGACGCCCCAAACTGGATTAGCCACGCTGGTGTTTGGGCTTGGCTATCCCAGATGAGCTGCTTGCTGTGCGCACTCTCAGACACACCTGCGGGTGGACACGGGCGCTCGTTTCTGCTGGATGTCCAGGAGGCGGTTACACACACACTGAGCAGGCACACACTGAGCTTTAACACGGATACCGCTAAATATTTTTCCGCAACGGTCGTAGCAACTTAAGACACCCGCCAAGCGCACGGGTGTTCCTGTTGTTCCATATTTTCACCAGTTGAGTTTTTACTTTACATCCCCCAGAAATTGAGCACCGTGGCAATATGGGTCTTGGCTACTTGGAGATCCTCTTAATGAAATGCCTATTCAAATCTTTTGCTTGTTTTTCAATCGGATGTCTGCCTTTTATTGATTTGTAGCAGCTCTTTACTTATGTTGGATAAGAGTCCTTTGTCAGATACATGTAGCAAATATCTTGTCTCACTCTATGGACGCATAAATTTTAGAGCTAGAAGCAACCTGTGGTCCCTCCATCAAACCCCCTTATGTCCCGAACTGTCATTACTTGTTTAATTTTTGCAAGACAGCGAATTTAATCATGACAGGGGCTATGCGCCTTCTTTGTTCACCTTCAAACTCCAGGCACAGGGCTTGGTGCAGACTAGATGGGAAAATAGATATCTGTGGAATGAATCGAGTGAACCCACCCCGAGATGATGTGTGCAGCCTAAGGCTTCCCTGTGTTTTGGCAGTCGCCGATTCCCAGGCAAAAAGCGTGGCGAGTGGGGCTCCCGCGGGCTGCTCCGCCCCCTCCGCCCGCCCAGGGTGGCAGCCAGCTCCCGAGTCTGTCTGTCATTCCTCTGCCAGCTGGAAGGCTGCCCACCTGCACCTGCCTGAGGGAGGGGGGCCTCTCCCGGAGAAGTCACATTTTAATTAACTTCCTCGGCAGTCACCAGGGAGGCCAGATCATTTTCATAAACAAATGAGAAGCCAGAGCTTTGTCTGTAGCTCAGAGTGAGTCGTGTGGAAGGAATTCAAACAAGCCACCCAGCGGAGGCCCAGAGCACCCACCCGATGCACCCGCCCAGAGCCCAGGAGCCAGCCTGGAGATCTGGGGCGAGGTTAGGGCCCGGGTTTGAGACAGACAAGAGGAGAGAGAAACACGGATCGAGCTCTGTGCAGAAGAGAACGCATAGTCTCCAAGCAGGCATTCATTCATTCATTCATTCGTTCATTCATTCAACCCCTCCTTCCTAGCATCTATCTTATGCTGGGCCCCGGGAAAAAGAGGGGTGAAAATAAAGACTGGCGGGGAGCATATGGTGAAGCCGTACCTTCTGCTCAGTTTTGCCATGAACCTGAAACTGCTTTAAAAATAAAGTCTATTTCAAGAAAAAAAAATTTAATTAACCTGTAAATAAATAAACAAAGACCGAGCAGCACACAGCCTGCCGGGGGAGACTGACATTAAACTGATCATCACAAATTAACGACTTAATTACACTACTTTGCAATTTCTAATGCCTTTCCTGAGCTGTAATTCATGCACCGTACAATTCGCCCATTTAAAGTGTACAAGCCAGTGGCTTTTAGTATCTTCACCGAATTGCGCAACCATCACCGCAATCGATTTTAGGATATCTTTGTTACCCCCAAAGAAGCCCCACACCTCTCGGCCATCACCCCGCAATCATCCCATCCCGCTCCCCCTCCCATCCATCAACATTCACTATTCTCCTTTTGTCTATGGATCTGCCTGTTCTAGACAAATCATGTAAATCAAATCACATAATATGTGGTCCTCAGTGTGCATCATATTATGCTGTAGCAGGTGCCACTGTGTCCTTTTGAAAGTCCCCTGAAGGTGGCATTCAGGGCCCTTATGGTGCCACACACAAGGAAGTTTGTCTGGACTGAGGGCAACCCAAGAGGGCTTCACGGAGGAAGAGGTTTTCATCACAGGTATTTATTGAGCACCTGTTATGTACCACTTGGGTAAGAAAGGCAATAGAAGCCATGGTTCTGCCTGTGTAGGTAGGCTGGCCTGGCCTGTGCGTTCGTGGAAATCCACGTCACTTAAATTCTCACGCTCACATGAACAGGACAGCAAAAGTTGCTGGAGCCGGTGAGGGGGAGGCACTGTGAACCCCCGAGGGGTCAGAGAGCTTGAAAATTGAGAACCAGAAGGAAGGCAGGCCAGGGAATTCTGGGGACTTGGGCTGCCTGCAGACCCCTTAAAGAGAGGAGCGGGCTAGTCCACCTAAACCCCAGAGCCGTGTGGTGACCTCGGGGGAGGAAGCTGCAGAGACGGGCAGGGTCGGACTGCCAGCCCCAGCCAGTGGTCTCTTCTAAAGGCAGTGATGGGCCGTGACAGGTGGTCCCTGATCATCCATCTCTATGCTTCCAGGGCCCTGGGGGCCAGAAAGATGGGGGTGTAGAGAAGACAGAGGAAGGAGAAAGTAAGAATTACAAAATCCCGAACATCGTCTCTGGAACACAGAAGCCGGTTGCACACATAGATAGTGAGAATGACGAGGGGCCGAGCTCCCTGCAGTAGGGCCTCTGACCTCGGGACGCAGCCGGGGCCCCTGGGAACCGTGGGTCATGAGATGATGTCCCCGCCTCTCCAGGTCTCACTTTCCCTCTCTGTTTAACGAGGATCTTAATGTGGTTGAGGAGACAGCGATTTAGTTCCTACAAGCGCCTTCTGGGGGCTCAGAGAGAGGAGCTCCCCAGAGAGTGAGAATAGCTGTCCAGCTGTCAAGGGCAGCAGTGGGCCTTGTCACCGGGTAGGAATGAAGAGTTAGGGAGGAAAGACGTCCCTTCCTCTACGATGGCCTCCAGACGAGGCTCTGTGAACCGGGCCCCTCAGCGCATCTGCATCTGGGTCGTTTCCGGCTCTAGCTTGGTGGCCTGGACGGGACCCCAAGCACAGCACTCAGAGCAGGGACTGCTCGGTTGCTCTCACACCGGACCATACCTGGCCACGGCTCTGCATCCCTTGCTGGCCCCTTAGCACGAGTAGGTCGCCCATGGGGTCCGGGACAGAGCAGGCATCGGTGATCCCATTGCTGAATTGATTATCATCCACCTGTCTGAGATCCCAGCCCTCACCTTTGTTCTCTGTCCTCCCCGCAACAGGCTGAACTTGGGAAGCCCCGGGAAAGAAGCTACAGTCTACCCGGAATTAATTTTAATTATGGACTCTACATCCGGGGGCTGGATGGAGGGGTCCCCGAAGGTGAGTGAACAAGCTTTGGAGCCCACAGGGCAGTTGGCCACGCACCAGGAAAAGAGCCCCGCAATACCTTCTGGGGGGAAACCACAGCCCGGGCTTGAC
>PVKZ01008232.1:0-17223 GCA_004027375.1 Macroglossus sobrinus | reverse complement strand
CTCTCTCTCTCTCTCTCTCTCTCTCTCTCTCTCTCTCTCTCTCTCTCTCTCTCTCTCTCTCTCTCTCTCTCTCTCTCTCTCTCTCTCTCTCTCTCTCTCCCTCTCCCCCTCCCTCCCTCCCTCCCTCCACACACACCCCATGATGCTCCAGCCTCCCAGAGTGGCTCGCATCCCCCACCTGCCCGATGCCTTCTCCACACCTTCATGTCTGCTGTCCTCTCTCCCTCTCCCCTTCACATCTTCACGGAAGCTCCTCCCTCTCGGAGAAAGACCCGCTTAAGCACTGATAACAGTTGTAAGCGATCATAAACTAAATAACTGTGAATGGCCCAGGAGAAGGCTGGTTCAACGCAGGGCACAGCTTCCGGTGGGACTCAACACAGCCACTAAAAGTGGCCACGTGGGCTCACACAGCTATGAAGAGGCAGCAGCAGTGTATGGCGAAGTATTTTTTAAAAGCCCCTGAAACAGCATGTGTAATACGATCCGACTTTCAAATGAAACGCAGAGAGCGCTTTGCATGGGGAGGTCTGTAATCACAGTGATTGCAGAGCCTATCACTGGAGGACAAGTTCAAGGTTGGCATTCACTTAGTACTCAGTGATTTCTAGTTTCTCTCTCTCTCTCTCTCTCCCTCTCCTTACATTAAACTTACTTCTATTCCTCTAATAATACCTGAGTAAAGCTGTTGAGTCACACCCCTGTGAAGACTCGGCTCCTCCCGAAGGGTCCTATGATCGCTCCCTCCCCACCCCACAGAGCCAGCCGCCTCCTGTCACTGTCTTAGCGCTTTATACACTGGTTTGTGGGGCTCTCTGTCCACTAGACTGTGAGCTCCTCAAGGCAGCACCAGCACCCGTCAGGGGTCAGAAAATGTTTGTTGGTGTGAATCGGTGCTCGACAGGGCAGCGGAGAAGGAGGGACGCCTGCCTCATTGGGGGAGGGCCCATGGGGATCCAAACAAGCCCGAATACTTCGTAGTAGATAGCGCCAGAGAGCGTCTCAGACATGGTTTTAACTCTCGCTGAGCAGGGGTCCCAGCTGATGACAAGATCGTATCCCCCGTGTAAGAATTTTTACTTACCCCCATCATAAAGAGGGCCTTTGGTGGTTTTTTCTAAAAATATATATATATTCAACTCATAGATCTATTATTTATCTCAAACTATCTTCTGAGTATGGGATGAGGTAGCGATTGATATTTTCTTAATCGCATAGAGGTGATCAGTTGTTCCAGTCTTAAATATTAGAATAACTTTTCTCCAGGGACTTTCTTTGGTCCTTTGTTAGAATCTGGGAAACGGTGCATACCCTCTGTCTCAGAATCACGACACCTGGGGACTGAGGACACGTGGCTGTCTGGCTCCTAAGAGCAATCAAAGACTATGCCTCAAAAGGTGGTCATTCTTTGGGTCTTCCAACCTGCTGCCCATGTGGCCTTCTGTAGGGCCAGAGCAATGTTCTTGGGGACAGAATACAGATACTGTGATCAGAAGCACCTCAGAGCTGTCGAAATGGTGGGGTTCAAGGTTTATGGGCAGCTATTGGCACGTACTAGTGCAAACATCTCAAATCGCACCACAAACATCGATATGTTTCCGACACGGTTTGAGGTAGGGGAGTCTGACTTTTTATTTGCTGCATGGATATTAGCTTAACATGAAACAGGCACACAACCTTTCCATAATCTCGTGACCCCCAAATCGGTTCTCTATCGTTTCTCCAGATCATTTTGGTCTTTGTCCACATCGATCTATTTTTATATAATGTGACTGTTGTAGATTTTGCGTTTTTGTCCTCCTCGTTTTCCACTTGATATTATATCCCAAGTGTCTTCCCTATAATTAAATAGTGTTGGTTTTCATAGCATAATATGGATGCACCAACATGTACCTACCCACTCTTTCATGGTTAGATAACAGGATTGGATCCAGTATTTGGTAATAGATAAAATGATGAGTATCTTTGTAGATAAACATTTCCCCTTATTTTGCTTTAGTTTTACAAAGCACCTTTCTCAGTCTTGTATCACTGCATGAAAAGGGTGGGTGGATGGGTATTTTCAGTCTGCTGATGTATGTGTAGGCTCCTGACAATACCTATGAATTAAATAGCTTAGGGATGTCAACCAAAGATGCTACAGTGAATTTTGTTAATAATTTCTCTAATTACTTAACGTTAATAACAGACATTTGAGGCAATTCATCGCGTTTGGATTGTGACGAAACATACACAGAGCTGGTGAGCAATCTGTCCCTGACAAAATAACTTTTTGAGATAGCACAGTTATAAAACTCCCTTTGCAAACTGGGCATATCTCGTGGGGTTAAAATAACAGTCCTCTTCAGAGTTATGTCTAGGAGATGGCCGGGGTGAAAGGGTTCGGTCTGGTTTCATAGATCTTAATGAAATGACCTGGAAGAGGAGGACGCAGCTGGCTGATTAAATTCGCAGATGGGACCCCGTTGAGAGGCAGGGTGAACCCTCAGAAGAGGGGAAGAAATCAGATAAAGAACTTCGTTGTCATCACCAAGCAGCACCAAGTGAAAGTGGACGTTTGCTGTCGTCTGGATCGAAATCATCTGGGCTCGTGTCGGTCCAGGGTTTTACCTCTGTTCAACTCTCTGTTCTCTGGTTCGCTTAAAGGAGCCCTGAGCTTGGAGTGACAGCCTGGGCACGTGTCTCTCTTCCTGCCGTCTTTGTGGCTGCCAGCAATTCCCCCTGGACCTCACCGAGGTTCGGAGTCTCGTCCACATACTGGGAGTCGTACTGACTTCGCGAAGCGAGGCAAGAGAAAAAGTCTGAACACTCTTGGTGAATGCTAAGGTTACTACTTTACATATGATGCCTTTGCAACCTGCAGCCTGTTTTTGCATGGAACTTCAATCATATCCTTTTAAATATATGTCGTCTGCACAAGAGCCGACCACATTGTCAATCGTCTTGTTGAAACTGGGAGCAAGGAAGATCTGGAAGGTTCCCAGGAGCAATGGTGATCGACGGGAAAGAAGTCTCCAGCGTCTGCCGTGGCAGGCCAGCGGATAGGACGCCGTCGGCAGGCTCCTCAATCCAGTTTGGTCTTTATTATTTACAGATTGAAGAAAAGGCAAAAATCCTTATCACAGACTGTGACCTCGCCACCTTCTCTGCCTCCACCCCGTTTCCCCTGTCTCACTTTCAGTTACCTGGAGGACTGCGCGTGCCTTGGGTAGGGACGGACTCTGTAACGAACACGATACTCACAGCTCCCTGGGGAGAGGTGGGAAGGGGAGGGTGTGCTCATGTCTCAAGAAGGGAAATGACGCCTCAGGGGATGAACCGACCCGGCCGAGGGCCCGCCATGAGTCAGTCACGCAGCTGGCACTGAAATCAGGTTCATTCTTGTGGTCTGATTCTGCCGCTCTCTGGATGTCTCATCCAGCCTCGCAGCCAAAGCACAGAGGGAGAACAGATTAGCCCAGAGCGCGGAGGAAGCAAACCCGAAAATGGTTCTGCTCATTACTGTGAACGGCAGGCGGCCCGCTCTAAAGACACGCTCTTCGTGCCACTTGTTCTCACGAAAAGGGGACCCTTGACAACCTCGGCCAATCCGAAGCCCCGTTGTCCCTGAAAGGACAGTGGCAGCTGCCCAGCAGCTTGCAGCTCTGCCACGTCCCTTTAGGGAACAGTGCTGAGAGGGTGGCCGGGGCTCCGGGAATGGCTGGAGGCGTGTGGCTGAGAGGTCTCCGGGGTCGCCGTGCAGGACAGTGGGTGGCTGAGAGGTCTCCGGGGACGCCGTGCAGGACAGTGGGTGGCTGGGAGCCATCCGTCCCCATTGCCCAAAGCCTGTGGGCTGAACACAGTCTGCAGATGTGAAGGAGGGTGAGTCAGTTTCTCTGGTGTGTTTATCACTCCAGAGGGAGGGATGTAGAGACAGCCGCGCTCCGATGCTTCTTTGTGTGTTTGGACACAGTCTCGTCGCTCCCCTCCACACCTCTCTCCTGACGTGTGAGGTTCTGGCTGGTCTGGCCCCTGCCCGTCCCGCCCCGCCCCGCCCCTCATGCCATGCCAGCCCCTCGCCCCCCACTCTGCATTGCATCCTGCTGAGCTCATTCCCCACGCAGGCCTTGGTACTGTGGACCCCTCTGCCTGGAAGGGCCTTGCCTAAGCCTCCTGCCCGGCCACCTCCCCCTCGAATCCCCCTCAACATTCAGCTCGCATCTCTCCTGCTCAGAGACGCGTCCCCCGACCGCAGCCTAGGGGGTCCTTCTGGAGTTTTCTCCCGGTCCCTGTCGCTCACCCTCATTTGCCTCACGCTACCTGGAATTCCCTCACTTACGTATTTCTTTTTTGCTTGACGTTGGGTGGCTGTCATCCCCCACTAGACTCTAAGCATCATGAGGGCAGGAGACTTTCTGTCCTGTTCACTCTATGCTCCTGACACCTGGATCACCCCACGGTTAGTAATTCCATGAACACTGCTTCTGGACAATCGACTCTCTCAGAAAGTAGGCTCAAGGCTTCTGCTTCTGGTGAATACGGAGTCAAGAGACGAGATTTCCTTCCTGCCTGAAAGACTCAACACAGGAAAAACGATATGAAGCATTCGAGGACACGATGAGTTATTATAGCTGTATTCTGTGTGCTCAAAAATCAAGTCGAAAACGCAGCAATACAGGAAGTACTCCCCCAGTTTATTCTGAGTCCACCATTACCCTGATGCAAAAACCAGACAAAGCCAGAAAAGTAACAGAAAAAAAAAAAAGACATGACAAAATAAGAAAGCCATAGACCCACGTCTCTCAGGGACATAAATGAGAAAGTTTTAGAAAATCAAATCCAACAATCTATAAAAAGGAAAATACGTCATTTCCAAGGGATATTTATCCCAGGAATTCAAGACTGGGTTAACATTTGAAAACTAATCATTGTAATTCACTATATAAATAGACTTTAAAAAGAAGGAATATAGAATCATTTTCATGGGTTCAGAAGCAGTGCTGACAACATTTCTCATTCGTCCCCGGCAAAAGCCCTTCACAGACTTGGAGGAGAAGGCGACTTCCTCACCCAATAACGGTCATCGACAGGAAGCCTACAGATGTCACCGTGCTTAATGGGGACAGCTCAATGCTTTCCTCCTACATTCTGAAGCAAAGCGAGACTCTCTACTCTTGACACGTCTGTTAAATCTTATGCTGGAGGCATTAGCCAGTGCAATAAGGCAAGAAAAAGAAATAAAAAGCACTCTGATTGGAAAGGACAGATAAAATGCCCTTTATCTGCATGTGGCATGATTATGTTATTTACATGGAAAACTGGATAGAATCTACAAAGGAAATACTAGAAGTAAGCATTGAACTTACTGGGTTTCAGACAAGCTTAATATATAAAACTGTTTTGTTTTTTTTTATGTACAGGTGCTCCTCTGCTTATGGTGGACTTATGTCCCGATAAACCCATCCTAAGTTGAAAATACTGTACGTTGAAAATGCATTTAATATACCTAATCTACTTAACATCACAGCTTGGCCTCACCCACCTTAAACGTGCTCGGAACACCCACACGCGCCCACAGTGGGGCCATTATCTTGAGTTTTACCCCAAGAGTGACTGCCTTCCTCTCCTCCTTCTCACCAGAAGCAGGAGACACAGGTGGGCGTTTTGTAGACGTGACGGAATGGGTGAGAAAACACAGAACACGGTGTCCAGAAAACTCCGGCCACACAGTTCTCTGTAAAGCATTTGGCTGTTGACTCTTGTGACCAGGTGGCTGACTGGGAGTGAGGTTCAAGGTCGCCACCCAGCACCACGAGAGAGTATCCTATGGCGTGTCACTAGCCCAGGAAAAAAAAATCAAAATTAAAAGTATGGTTTCTACTGAGTCCGTATCACTTCCATGTCATCGTAAAGTTGAAAAGTCATAAGTTGGGGACCATCTGTGCTAGTGGTAAAGAATTATAAATTTAATTTTTAAAATACCGTTTATAATTAAACATCAAAAATATGAAATACTTAGAGTGGAATCTGAATAAACATGGAGAAGACCTATACATTGAATACCACAAGACATTGCTGAGAGGAAGAAGACATGAATAAATGGAGAGATATACCTTCTTAATCGGTCTGCAGAGTTAATACTGCCGAGGGCTCAGTTCTCCTCAGATTGATCTGTAGATCCAACATCCTGTCCATCAACATCCCAGCAAGTTCTTAGGAAGAAATTGACAAACTGGATCTAAAATATACGTGGAAATGAAAAGCTCTGGGAATAGTGAAAATAACTTCAAAAATGAAGAACATGGTTTCGAAGCTAGTACCACTGGATTCCAAGACTTAGTATAAATATACAATATTTATTGCCATGAAGATAGACGGATGGGTCAAAGGAATAGAATAGAGTCCAACCGAAAATAGGCCCACAACTACACGGTGAGTTGGTTTTTGGCAAGACTCCTACCCTCGTGGAGCTGACCTTCTAACGAGGGAGTGGGACGGAGACGATATGCGGATAAAACAAATAAACCAAAATGTATAATGTCCAATGGTGACGTAGGTTCGACTTAATTAACCTGCTCTCTCTCTCCTTCCTGCCCTTCCATTTCCTCAGAGATAGAGTGAATCGATTCTGTTCCAGCTTGTCAGATCGTATTTTATGGTAGATCAGTGCTTGCCAGTCACGATTTCAAGAGTGTGTCATTTTCATTTTACTTAAAACTGTCACGAATCGATTTTGATGCAAATGCCTTCTTAACTGCGGTCTTTTTGGGGCGCTGTGTGACCCAGCCCATGGAGGAGCACGGAGGAGGGCTTCTCGGAGGGGGTGCGTGGTCCTCCAGGATTGTTTCACCCCTGCAGCTTCCCTCTGAAGCCCCATGAACCCTTCGCGTGCTAACTCGTATCCACCCTTCACGCCTTAGCTCCGGTGTCGTCTTCATCACTGCTGTGACTGTGTCCTCACCGATTTCTGCAGCCGCTGGTGGAGAGTGGGGAGCACAGCAGGAATGGAGGTGTGGATAGGGCTTGAGGGCTGAGGTGAAGAAGTTCTGGGAAGGTCCCCTGTGGGGAGAACCACCCCATGAGCAGTTCCCACTGAATACAGCAGGGGCCCACAAAGGGCTTAAAACACAGGCAGATTCTCTTTCATTTATTATTTTAACAGAATACTGATGGTGTCTGTTTTTCAAACTGCTTCCACTTGTATCTTCGCATATGCATCTCATATCAACCCAGTGATTTTTATCATTTTTACAATAATCCTATCACAAAGAGGGCAGATGCAACTCAGAGCCTTGAAGGACTTGGCTAGAGACACACAGCTGGGGAGTGGTAGGATATAGTCTCCACCTCTGCTCTGGGTGAATGCCCGGTTCTTGCGTGTTCCCGCAGCACCAGCTTGCCTCACAGCAAGAGCAGAAGCCTGTAAGGTTTTCCAGCTTCCTTGTTCATCGGCTCATGTAGGACACTCTATAAATACTTGTTTACTAGCCATGCATTTGGACGCATTCCCACCGGTGAGAGCACCAGATGTTGGAACTGCTGTGGAACGCTCTGGATGAACTTTGATCGCACTAATTTTGTCCTCTCTGACTCCAAATCTTCGTCACAAATGTGGCCATTCAAAAGCCAACAGGTTGGTTTGTTGGTTTTTGTATTTTTTTAAAAAAACAGAGTATACCAAGCACGTTCAGTTTTGCATTGTAGAGCAATCATGTTGTAGCCACAGACTGCAGAGAGAATCCATGTGTGTTCTGTTCACCTAGTCAGTGTGTTCTTTTTCCAATTGCCTTAGAAGCATTAGAACACGACAAGCAGACAGTAGCCATTTTCGTGGGGTGCCAGCGGATCAGCCAAAGCAGACATTGGGAAGCTGAGGCGATGCTTTGTTTGCTTGTGAGCATGCTCTCAGATTCGGGTGTCTCCACTGGTAACAGGTGCTAACTCTCTTGTCACCTGCCAGGTACTGGGATGTGAGCATTAACGGGAGTTGTTTCATCCTGTCTCACGGCAGATGTTCATTATTCAGTTGTTCAAAGGATCAATAAGTAAGAGACCCATGGACCATGTTTAATGCTCGATGTGACACTCTACGCTTACCCACCATCCTGGGCATCAGCAGAGAAGATGAAGTCGCTGATGGACTCTGGAAAAAAATAATTTTATGTATGAATTTGAAACTCCGAGTACTGGGGCTTGGATATCATTGTTTATATTGTTGCAGAGGAGTGCTGCTGTATAATAAATATAAAAATAACCATGATAATAAACCAGGTGACATCAGGCAATGACCGGCCAGTCCCCTTTCTCTCCAGCCCCCGGCGACCACCACGCTTCTCTCATCTCTGTGTTTTTGACTAAGTGTCCTGTAGAAGTGGAATCATGCAGTATTTGTCTTGTCGTGACTGGCTTATTTCAGTTAGCATAGTGTCCTCACGTTTCATCTACATTATAGGATGTGTCAGAATTTTCTTCCTTTCTAAGGCTGACGGATAAGGAGGGCCTTCATCCTGTCCTTTTTTCCTTTGTTTGATACGTGCCTTACAGCTTTTTGTCCCTCATTTCCTTCGTTACTGTCTTTCGTGTTTAGTTAATATTCTGTAGTGAAACTTTTAACTTCCTGTCTCATTGCCTTTTGTGTATATATCCTATGGTTGTTTTCTTTGCGGTTACCGTGGGGGCTATGGGTAATGTACCAAAGTTATAACACTCTGATTTGGATGTAAGCAGTTTAACTTCGATAACGTACACAGACTCTGCTCTGTTACATCCCCATCCCCCTCCTTTCTGGTGTCGATGTTCCAGAATTACATCTCTATACATTGTGTGTCCAAAACATAAGCTAATACATTTTTAAAAAATATATTAGTCTCCTAAATTATAAAGAAAACAAAATGTAGAGTTATAAACCAAAGTTGTACACTCATAGTTGCTTAAACTTTTTTTTAAATCTCTTAAATCATGTAGAAAACAAAAAGTGGAGAGCAAACTCCACAAGGCTACAACAATACGAGGCTTTATAACTGCTCGTGTATTTATCTTTACTGAGATCTTTATTTCTTCATGTGGCTTCAAGTTACTGTCCAGTGTCCCTTCGTTTTATCTTGCCGGACTCCCTGGAGCTTCTCTCGCAGGGCAGGGCAGGTGGTAATGAACTCCCTCAACCTCTGATTATTTGGGAAGTCAATTTTCTCCCTCACTTTGAAGGAGTGTTTTTGCTGGATATAGGAGTCTTCATTGATAATTATTTCTTCTTCAAGCACTTTGACTATGTCAGCCCCCTGGCTTTTGGCCTCCAAAATTTTGGAGAAGTTGTCTGCTAATAATGTGAGGACTCCTTGCGTGTGACAAGTCACTTCTATCTCCCTTCTTTTGAGATTTTGTCTTGGTCTCTGACTTTCAACTGTTTGATTATAATGTGTTTCAGTGTTGGTCTCTTTTCACACTAATGGAGTGTGTTGAGTTTCTTAGATTTTTATATTTATATGTTTCATCATATTTGGGAAGTTTCAGCCATTATATCTTCAAATATTCTTTCAGCTTCCTTCTCTCTCTTTTCTCTCTTTGGGACTTCAATGATGTGTGTGTTGGTTCACTTGATTGTATCCCATAGGTCTTGATGCTCTTACTTTTTTCCAATTTTTTCTTTCTGTTACTCGGATTCAATAATTTCCATTGTCCTATCTTCAAGTTTCCTGATTCTCTTGCTTGCTCAAAACTGCTTTTTGAATTCTTCTGGTGAATTTATTTATTTCGTAACCGAAATGTACTTTTCAGCTCCAGAATTTTCTTTTGGTTTCTTTTTAGGTTGTCTATCTCTTTATTGATATTTCTACTTTTTCGTGTATCATTTTCTGCACTTTCTCCACATCTTCCTTTAGTTCTTTGAGCATCTTTAGGAGTATTGTTTTAAGGTCTGTGTCTAGTAGAGCTGCCATCCAATCTTTTTACAGTGACAGTTTCTGTCAGTTTATTTTTTCCCATCGAATGGGGTATAGTTGCTGGTTTCTTTGTATGCTTGTAGTTTTCTTCTGAAAACCAGGCATTTGACTCTAACAATATGGTACCTCTGGAGTGTTATTCTTCCTGCTCTCCAGGTTCTGTTTTTGACTTTTGCTGTTTTTTTTTTTCTGTTTTGATTGTTGTAGGCTGTCTCTATACCAAGGATCAATCAGCTCTAGGTGTTAGCTTAAGACTTTCTCAGGATTTTCTGGACCTTGTGCCTTTCCCTATGCATGCATGATGCCTTCCTAATTTCTCCCATATATGTGGTTTTAAATGCCTAAGTATTTAATGTCTGGCTCACAAAAGAGGAAAGAAAGAAAAATGAAGGAGGAAGAAAAACATGAGCACTGGCTCTTTAAATCCCCTGAAGTCACGTAAGCCAGAGGGAGAGGGGCTTGCAAAAATTGGGGGAGATGCGGCAACAGCGGGCACCCACCTCCTTGTAGGCACCTTTGGAATCAAAAGCACGGATCTCCACTATTTGGAGGACAGAATCCTCTTGACCCAAGCTGGCTCTGCAGGCTATGTACAAGCTGCTCCTGGAACACATGTCCGGCTGACTCTCCTGGAGCTGGGGGTGGGGGGTGGGATGAATAAAAGGATGGGTAGCCCCATTGACCAAACTTAACTGCAATTTACCATCTAAGCCTTCTCCCAGAAATTGCAAGCCTTCAACAGACTCCAGAGTTCCAGAATGGTCCTATCAGAAAGATGCTGCCATGCAGTTGTCGTCTGGGTGGGGAGACAGATTCCCGGTGCTTTCTACTCAGCCATCTTCCCAGATCATGTTCTGTTTCTTAAGCTGAGTGGTGGCTACACACACTATGTCACTTAACAGTCTCAGGTACTTGTAAGAAATATATGTATTTTTTCTTTGTCTGAAATATTTTTAAATTACAACAAATTGAACAAGATTGAAATAAAAATAAAATTTAATTCTAGAAACCAGTTTTAAAAAATACTAGATAGCAATAAAAGAAAGGATTTAGAGGAAAGATGATCACAGTAAAAATATTCAAGCATCCTTGTATATTTTTAAAAAGGAAAGTAGAGATATTTTTTAATCCAGTGCCTCATTAAGTAAGGTATGGATGTTGAAATTTAAACGTAAGCACTACAAATTTAGAAATAGGATATGTAGCCAAAAAGGTAAATAAAGAAATGTAACCAATCAAATCGATAGCAAATGTGAAGGAAAATCTACAAATTGAAAAAAGCATGGTAGAAAGCATTATACAAAAAGGTAATGATAATTCAAATATATCAGCCACCACAATGGGTATAAGCACGCTGAACTCACTAAAGAATACCCACACTCTCAGTGTGGATATTTCAAAAATCCACTTATAGCCTGTTAACAAGACTCATAGCCCCAAACAAGAAGATGGTGAAAAATTGGACATAATGGGATGTAGAAGGCAGACCAAAAAAAGAATATAGGAAAAAATTGATCTCACAGCAAAAAAAGAAAAAAAGTATTTTTCAGGATAATGAGAATAACTATAAAATGATGAGAAAAATGCACAGTTCTGAGCTTGTATGCTCTCGATATAAAACTGGAAAATGTATGAAGCAAAAATATATGAAGCTAGAGTTACAAAGGAAAATAACAAATCAAATATTTGGTGAGAGACTTTTAGCGCCTCTCTCATTAGTGGAGAGATCAAAGTGACAGTAAGTAAGACACAATTCACGAGGTCAAGTCGCTGCCTGGAAGTGGAACCCCGAAGTGAAGAGTCAGTGCTCTGGGTGGGAGGAGGCCCTTGGAGCACATGTCAAAAGGTTAGCGTCCGACGCATAATAGCTTCCGCAAATAACTAAGGAAGGCCAAACAGCCCTACAGGTAAATGGGCACCGAGGACAAGGCCCAAACGGTGAACGGATCTGTGAATCTATAGCAGCCTCACTCACTGTTCTGGACGTCATTGTGTCCCCTTAAAATTCACATGTCGAAGTCCTAACCCTCAGGACCTCAGAATGTGGCTATGTTTGGCAGTAAGGTCTTTAAATAGGTGATTAAGGCAAAATAAATAAATAGATAGATAGATAGATAGATAGATAGATAGATAGATAGATAGATAGATAGATAGATAGATAAGGCAAACCTAGGCTGGGCCCTAACCCAGTCTGACTGGTGTCCTTGAAACAAGACGACGAGGACACAGACACACACAGTGGGATGGTCACGTGAGAACACGGGGAGAACACGGAGAGTGGCCTCCGAGGGAACCATCCTCTTCCCACATCCTGACCTCAGACTCCCGGCCCCCGGAATTGTGGGAAAAATACGTTTCTGTTGTTTAAGCTGCTCCGTCTGCAATTCTCCGTCATGGCAGCCCGAGTCAACCAATACACCCCTCATCCAAGAAATGCCATTATCTTGTTCTTTTAAGCTATCCTAATGGGTGTGAATTTTTCACCTTATTGTGATTTTTAATTAATTGTCCGTACTTACTAATGATGCTGAACATCTCAGGCCTTGTACTTGTCGGCCATTGGTTTATCTTCTTTGGAGAAATATCTATTCACATCTTTTAGCCCAATTTTAAATTGGATTGTCTTTTTATTGTTGAGGTGTAAGAGTCCTTTATTCTGAATGAATGTCTTTATGAGAGAGATGATTTGCAAATAATTTCTATTCTGTGCAATTTGCAAACAATATCTACTCTTTTGATAGTATCCTTTGAAGCACACAATTTTTAAATTTTGATGACATCCGATTTATCTGTTTTTTTTTTTCTTTTGTTACTTGTGCTTTTGGTGTCATATCCAAGAAATCATTGCCTAATCCAGTGATCGGGGCATAAAGGTCTACACCCTTGTATTTCTTCTCTGATAGTTTTAAAGTTTCAGCTTCCACTAGACAGCAAGGGAAGACTCTTAGGCGCCATCGGCTACCCAGGCCAAGGCAGTCTGGGGCAGGAGAAATCATGGATGATGCAAAGGCAAGCTGCAAGTTCAAGTCCGCTCCACCTGCCTGCTACACAGCAGGGCTTCACAGACCGTGAAGTTCCATCTCTCTGTGCAAAGGCAGAGCACTCACTGTTCTTGTGGCTCCAGGATTTTATTTAATGTATATCCCGTGTGCTTCTAAAGGTTTTGCAGTGCCCGACAAAGCGAGTCTGACGGAAGAGATGGACAGTAAAAACACTTGCACAAACTGAGTGCAGAACGGCAGCTCCGAGCTCCTCTGCCACGCAAAGCAAGCAGAGGACAGTGCCGGCCAGCTGATCTGTAAATATTTAATAGAGTTCTTCAGGAAGCCATCTGGGTGTGGAATTTCATTTTCAGGAGGCTCTAAATTATGAATGCAATTTATGTAACCGTCACAGGACTATTTAGGTTAATCTTTCCTTGGTCAAGTTTTGGTAGTTGGTGGGGTTTGAGGAAGTGGTCCACGTCTTCTAAGTGGTTACATTTGTGTGTATTAAGTTGTTCGCAGTTTCCCCTTATTGTTTTTTAATGGCTGTAGGATCTGTAGTGATGGCGTCTGTTTTGTTCCTTATGTTTGTGATTCGTATCTTCTCCCGCCTCGAGAAGGCTTCCAACAGAGGGAGCTTCTGTCCGAACCAGGTCTGTCAGCCTCGGCCCCACGGTCCCTGGGGCCAGGCAGTGCTTCGTGGTGGGCACTGTCCTGGGCATCGTGGGATGTGTCACATCCTGGCTCCCGGGCTTCTAGGTGCCAGTAGCGCCCTTCCCAGTTGTGACAACCCAAAGTGTCCTCAGACAGTGTCAAATGTCCCCAGGCAGCAAAGCCACCCCAGGTGGAGGATCACTGCTCTACAATGAGAAGGGACTGCAGGGCCAGAGCAGAGCGCTGGGAACAGGGGACTTTGTGAGTGGAGTTAGCGGTGAGAGGTGATGACATCGAGTCTCCTTGGGGATGTGGGGTCCATGGCCCGGGGCGGACAACGTCTCTGCAGCAGTGTGGGTCATCCCTGTGTCACGGCACGTGGCATCGACTCCAGCCCCTTATGGTGATCCCACACTTAGGTGCACAAGGCCACTTCTGGCTCAGGGTCTGAGCGTGGTCAAGGCCTACGGAGTGGCCGCTGGCGTGTGCCTGAGTCACACTGGTGAGGACCCCGAGGACACCCGCTGTGTTCTCTAAAGCTGCCCTGTCCTTAAGAAGCTCCTTCATGAGTTTGGCGCCCGGACCACTCTGCTTTGGCCCCGTGAGGCCCTGCTGTCACGGAATTGAACTTCGAACTCAGCCCACCTCGAGGAACGTCGTACAAAGAAGCATCCCTGTTGAACTCGCTCCTTTCTGGAGCCATGTCACATAGGTCAGTGTCCCCCACGTTGTAAATGGCCATCTCCTAAGAAGCCAGAGGGAGAGATGGATTTCCTCCGGCTTCCAGATCAGGAATAATTATTTAATAATCATAATAATTGTTTTTTTTTCCCACGTTAATCCTCAGTCATGAGGCCGATCATGCTTCTCACTGGGAAGCTCTGGGAAGGTGAGACATATTTATGGCCTGTTTCAGGAAAATGTGCCAGACCTCTGGGCTGGCATCGGGCTACCTTTGTATGCTTCTATTTTCTTGAGTTTTTTTTTTTTTTATTCTTTAACCTGACCTATGGCTTACTCATTCTTAATTCTGTCATGTTGTATGTATTTCACAAGTCATTTTTCATCCTTTTTTGGAACACAGTAGGAAACTGATACATTTCTTAAAAAGCAGACAGACACGGGGTCCTTCAGGCTGGCCTGTTCTGATGTCCGGGTCCAGGTGGCCGCCTCTGATCTTGCAGAGTGAGCCTAATTACCCAGCCTTCTCCGCAGGCCAGTGTTCCCGCGATGGGGGCGCAGGTTCCTCGCTGGGGACTCTCATCATTTCCATGACAATGTGCAGCACGAGCACATAATTATAATTCCGGTCCGGAAGGAAGCCAGAGGGACAATGGCACAAAGCTGTGGAATAGCGCGGCACTTCAGAGAGACAAATGGAAGGTCGTTCCCTGGTCTCTGATGACACCGAGTCTCTTTGGGCATGTGGAGTCCATGGCTCAGGGCCAAAACATGGACCCGCAGTCAGGAAAAAGCCAGACCCTGAGTGGTTGCTCAAATTGTCGTCCTCTTTGCATGTTGGATGTCCTCTTTAGAATTCATTCCGGTCTGCAAGTTTCCCTCGTGAAAATTCATGTGGCTCCCCCAGAGCTCTGACCGAACGAGATGCCCTCTGACCGCTGAGCTGCGAATCGGGGGGTGCAGAACGCACCGGTTACCAATGCGATGTTTCCATTGCCCATCGCCTGTCCGAATGCAAATCGAGCATCTGGAGGAGGCACACCAGAGCCGAGTCCTGTGATTTCTTGAGCATCTAAACCCTTCTCTCCATCAGCAAATACACGGGAAGACGCATCAGAGGATGCCATCAGTTCCAAGGGGCAGGAGCTTCAGCAAAAGCACCGTCTTCGCCCCTGGGACTCTGCCCAGGTGGGACCTGCCCCTCCCACAGGGCCTGTCTCTGTGACTGGGTTTCAGTCCTGCTTCCTGTCTCTGCAGCTTCGCTCCCCAGATGGGTCTTGTCCCCATCTGGGGCAACAGGATCCAGCCCCCCAGTCCTGGTCTCTGGCCTGGCAAACCTAGAGGAAGGGGTTTCCCTCACTGACCTCAGGGAGCACCCCAGGGAGCACCCATGGCATCCCGATGAAAGGCGCGGGGGCAGAGGGACAGCTGTCCACGCCCCACGTCATTTACTTGCTCATCCCTTTGTCACGGGGTGGGGGATGGGGGGACAAGACCTGTCTCAGAGTCCCAGCAGGAGCGCCGTGAGGAGAGGGTCCCAGGTGGGCTGGAAGTAGGGGATGGAGGGCGTATGAGACCGGACTCTCTACAAGCAAGCGACGCCTCTCGTAAGGTCTTCTTGAACAGAGACAAAAATCCACTTCCTCCTTTGAGGCCAGTATCACATGACGCCCAAACTGAGGCAGGCAAGAGGGTCACGGTGGGTAGGAAAATATGAGCTAGTACCATGTGGAACATTAGATGCAAAAGTCCTACACGAAGTACCCTAGAATTCCCGTCCCGTGTGCAGGTGGCGCTGTCACCTTTCCTGTGACTGAATCAGGCGTCAGTTTCCCTCCCCGGGGGCTGCAAGCCCAGGTTAGGAAAAGCAGCATCCCAGCGGCGCGTCCTGTGAGAGCACTAGGGAGAGTCCCCGGATCTGGGCCCTTGTCCCTGTCCTGTCCGGCTCCCTTTTCCCGTCTGGGCCTCAGTTTCCTCTTGCTTCGAATGAATGAAGGGGGAGGATGGCCCAGCGACCCAGCGCGAATATCGCAGGATCCGAGCCCCAGGTCCGAGCTGTGTGCCAGCACCCTGTCATTCCGTGATTAAGTCTCATGACGCCCAGCTCACGGTCCAGGGCTCTGTATGGGAGGTGACACCATTGATGACGCCGTGGTTCTGCTTTACAGTTGCTCACCCCCATTCTGTGCGTGGGCCCTTCAGTTCTTAAAAGGCCTAAATGCAATTTTCAAAGAGTGAGTTCAGCCCTGTGTCAGTTCTCTGTTGTTGGGGGGCTGGGGGAATACCCTAAAACTTACTGGCTTAAAACACGACTGTTCGGTTATCTCATGCTCTGTGAGTGGACCGGGCTCCGCTGGGCAGGCCATGGGCTCTCGTGACGTCAGCAGGGGCTGCAGTGGGACACCCCGTGGCTGTCAGGGCTGCGCGGCTGTGGCTGTCGACCTGAGCACCTTGGTTTTCCCGGTGTCCTGTCCCCGGGGCTCGGGCTCTGGCTGGGCTCCGAGGGGCAGGAAGTGGACACGGGCCGTTCTCCGGCCTGGCCTTGGCCTTGCACTTGCCGGCGCGTCGCCGCAGCCAGGGACCGCAGGGGGAAGCGGCACGTGGGGGCCGCACGCGCGGCGAATGGAGGCATCGTGCGGGTTGGGGGGCGCGTCTTTGGAGACTGGCTGCTGCGGGATCTGCTAAAAACAAAGTAAAACGTTGGAGCCTCGCGGCGGTCAGGAAGCCAGAGGCCGGGGGTCCGGGCCGCGTGGACCGCGGACCCCGGGGCCCCGCCCGTCCCTAACCGCTGTGTCCCCGCGCCCCAGGTACTCCTTCCAGGACGAGGAGGACATGTTCATGGTCGTGGACCTGCTGCTGGGCGGGGACCTGCGCTACCACCTGCAGCAGAACGTGCAGTTCTCGGAGGCGGCCGTGAAGCTGTACGTGTGCGAGCTGGCGCTGGCGCTGGACTACCTGCAGCGGCGCCACATCATCCACAGGTGCGG